>JABUQX010009743.1:0-27703 GCA_015478945.1 Trachelipus rathkii | reverse complement strand
TGGTTGGCCTTTGGGCCTTCTAGTTGGGATTGTGCAAGTGAGTCAGTGCTGTTTGATTAGTTGTTCCATTTCAGAAAATAGGTTGTTATTATATATATATATAAAGAGAGTTATATATATATATATATATATATATATAAGTTATTATATATATATATATATATATATATATATATATATATATATATATATATATATATATATATATATATATATATATATATATATATATATAATTATATATTATTATATATATATATATATATATATATATATATATATATATATATATATATATATATACATATAAATATATATATATATACATATATATATATATATATATATATAGTGGCAGTACCATTCTAAGGGGAAGTGTAGAGGTATATATATATATATATATATATATATAAATGGCGTAAAGCAATATTCCAAAAATATATAAAATCTTTCAAAAACTATTCATGAGAATCTGGATTTACGTCCATCTTCATGAAATCCAGAATTTCTTTTGTTTATTTTTTGTAACTGCAGGATGTAGCAAATGTCAGCTGACATTTTTAAACCAAATTTAAGTATATGTCAACTAATTTAATCCAGCAATTAATTAATTATAGTGAAACAATTTAATTTATCCAAAATATGGAAAAAAATATTTTTAAAACGTATGCGTGAAACAATATATTTAAAAGACTTTGGAGTCAACCATTATTGAAATTATTGGAACTAATTAAAATACTAATAATAATTAGTATTATTAATATTAGTAATAATTAATAAATAATTATTCTAATTTTGTTAAAAACTTATTGGTGATCAGAAATTTCTAAAAATTAATGATATAATACGCGTAATATTAGTATTGATGATTGCTTGCATCACGTGTTCTAGATTCGTTCATACACTAGTCAATAACATTTTTTTGGTATATGGTTTTCCAACGGTTTTAAGGTAATTCTGAGGTGCTGATTCCAAATCTGTCATCCGTTTTTGCCTATCACATCAGGTCTTTGATATACCACATGCAGTTTCAAATAAACAGCAAATTTATGATATTTTTTTGAAGAGCTGAACAGACTTAGACAAGAATAAGGTAAGATACATTAAACAATAATATATGAAAAATACATTTAATGATCCGTAGTACAAAGTTGTGATAGTGAATTCATATAAATGTGAGTGAATGCTTATTACCATTTTAGAATTGACATGTGAAATTAAGGAAAATATGTACAAAAAGGTAAATTGACAATAGTGATCTAACATTTGAATAAACGACCTCTTCTTTGACGATCTCCGATGTTCAGCTTGTGGAATGTCTCTCATCAAGGACAAGCAGTAATCTTCCATCATGTTGGTGTCCCAACGTTCTTGGTAGCGTTCTTCCATAACTTTAATGTCTTGATGAAAGCGTTCACCTTACTTTTCGCTCACGTGACCCGAGTTCTCTGGAAAGTCGTCCAAGTGACTATGTAAGTAGGGAACTTTGATGCTCATTCTACATCCAAATGCTTGGAAACTCAAGAGCAGCTCCTCCAAAATTTCTCGGAAGTTGTCCACTTTCCAGTTCCCAATGAAATTCCGTACCACATCAGAGAATGCATTCCAAGCTCTAGCCTCTGCCGTAGTCATTGTTGTAACAAAGTGTGAATCCCTGATGAGTTTTCTTATTTGAGGGCCAACAAATATTCCTGCCTTTTTCTTCTCGGTACTGAGGCTTGGAAAGATTGATAATATATAGCTGAAGCAGTCTCCAGTGTGATCAAGAGCTTTGACGAATTGCTTTATTAACCCACGTGCAGTTGGGGAAATACAATTTTACTCCTATCAACCATTAGATTCTTTGCGTTCTTGTCACCAGGGTGTCAAACTGACTTCTTGGTGGCCAGGTCTTTGTCACCCAGTTTCCAGTACTTGGGTATTTGGTGCAACCGTGGTGGGAAGCATAGGTATTTAGTGTAACCCTCCTTTCTGCCCCAGCAGAAAATTAATCATTTTCAAATCAACACAAACCATCCATGAAGATGGTATTGCAATCTATCCAGAAATTTTCTTGATGTTGTCATACTCTTCTTTCATTTTTACAGAGTGTTTCCTATTGGGATTGAACCATATATATATTTCTGCTGTGCACTAACACACATTTCAAACTTCTTTTACTTCTGTCAATAAAAAGTCTCCATTCACTTGAATCATATGCGAGTAGTTATATATTGAGAAGAATCCCTTCAACATCATTACAATAAACAAGTTGGCCATCTGAATAGAAGTACTTTCGTAGTGCTGCTTCTCTGTTACGATAAAAGGAGACACTAGTGTCAGGTCTGAGTATTCCTTTCCTTTTCAGCCTGGAAGAAGGTAAACTGATATTCTCAACATCAATCTCCTGTAGCTCAGTAAATACAAACACAAGTTTTTCAACTGGTCGTCTGCAGATGGGATATTTGGGTATTAAGTGTGTTTGCCTGTCTTTATTAAAACCTTTACATTGACATGGCAGAAGTAGCAGTTATCCAAATGATTTGTTGATTCTCTCCAAACAATTGGCACACAAAATCTCAGCTTAGCATTTTTTCTTTTATATCATGATTGCAAAGTTTCAACATACGTTTTGCACACTTTGTGAGGAGCCCAATATTTGTCTTGGTCTCCCGGTCCTACTTTAAACTTTAAAGTAAGCAAGATACACCCTCTTGACAAAGGTAATAATGTTGCTCCTTTTGATTCTTCTGCAAAGTGAAGCTCCTACAGATGTAGCAGAAGATATTCATGTCATTACGGTATCTATCTCCTTCTTTCGGATGTTGTAGCATTGTTAGATCACAACCTGCAATGAAAAATGTTACATGAATTGTGATATATACTACATAAATGATTGGCCATGTAATAATGTAAAAATTGTGAAATGTACATGAAATTTTTTTTGGAAACTCAGAATCGATTCCCTTCGGAAATCGATTCTTCGTATCCAAATTTCAGCATTCTACGAACAATTCTAATCTTTTTAAAGCGTCCTCTCTTAGCTGGACGTAGGTACGTAACTTCTGCCTGATTACGTCATCGGCCCTGACCCGAAATTCGATTTTCCGGCTTCAATCCGCGCTCAGAAGCATCAACAAGGGCGTGGAGCAATATATTAAGCCTGCCTTTCGGGGCTTTTTCACTCCCTATATACATCCTGCAGCAACTTGGCGAAAAACCCGTCGGTTTCGGCTTAATACCTCAATAGATTATATAACAACAAGTTTCCAGAATCAGATGTCTTCATTCCTTCCCCAATATCGAAAAAGGTGTCCAGTCGCTCAAATCCGTTCCTATACCTACTGTTATAAAAACACCTTCAGCTCCACAAAATATGGATACCAGAGGGGGTAGGGTGAAAAATCATGAAAGTACATGAGCATGGCGTCAGGTATAAACACACTCACTCACGTACATGTCGAATCAATAGAAAAGAAATAAGAGCAGCCCCAAAAACAAAACAGCAGACATGAAAAGTAGCCTGGCTATATAAGATATACATATCACGTATATATATAGTATATATATATATATATATATAGGGTATATATAGAGAAAGAGAGCAGCATATATATATATATATATATATATATATATATATATATATATATATATATATATATATATATATATATATATATATATATATATATATATATATATATATATATATATATATATATATATATATATATATAAAGTGTATACATGTGAACATTTTCCTCTACAAAAAGAACAAATGTGTATGCAAAGTATATTAAGTAGTTTGAAAAGTATATATATATATATATATATATATAGTTATAGTATATATATATATATATATATATATATATATATATATACTGAAAAATATTATAATAATAATTATCATATTCTTCTTTCTCTTTGACTCCAGATTTGGGAGTGAGGCGCGCAACAAACACCAGAACCAGAATAATTAAGTAGAAGAACATGACGTAAATGCAAGCCCGTCAAGCAAAAAATTCACCCTAGGGGTATCACAGCACAGCACAGCGACAGACCCCCGTTGTAGAATCTCGTTATTATGCACCTTTCTTCTCATGTCCGTCAAACCTATTTTCCTTTCCTTCGGACACTATTTTACTTGATCAACCCACGTTTTCTTCGGTCTCCCTCCAGACGGTCGATTCCCAGCACAATCGTCAATATACATCCTCTACCAAACGTCCAACTATCCATCCATTTTACATATGATGAAACCATCTTATTATATTACATTCTCATTTATGCTCTCGTTTAAGCCTTTCTTGAAAAAAGCAGCGTAACACTACTCCCTATAACACGCTCATTCCCCATTTTATATATTCTTCTTACACCTAACACGCCCCTTACATTATCCATCTGAACGCATTGTAGCTTAGATGTATTATATCTTAATACCTTTGCATTCACCAACGATTTAATTTCTCCAGCCATCTTCGTACCATTCACAACTTTCCTACTTCACTCTGCATCATCCGTACCCTTTTCACCCAAAATATAGCCTAAATATTGAAATTTTAGACACCTGTTCCAAGTGCTCACCATCCAACGTAATTTTACACCGCCAACTCTTCTAACTATCCACCATCACCTTACTCTTATCAACATTTACTTTCAAACCACCTTTTACACACTTAGCCAAATCCTCTCAAACTTTCTTCAGATTCACCATCACCACAGAACCAAATATCTATCATCGACAGTTAGAATGCCTTCACACCTCCACTCCATGCATCAGTCTAACACCTCTTCCCCTATCACCCCATCCAACCCTGTCATCACCCTTATCAATATTATATATATATATATATATATATATATATATATATATATATATATATATATATATATATATATATATATATATATGTATATATATATATATATATATATATATATATATATATATATATATATATATATATATATATATATATATATATATATATATATATATATATCCTTCAGTTTATATATATATATATATATATATATATATATATATATATATATATATATATATATATATAGTATATATATATATATATATATATATATATATATATATATATATATATATATATAGTCTTATTTTTATAATAAATAGAAGTATCAAAGATCTAACAATTTTTTTATCTCCTTTGACGAATAAAAATTTTATTATATTTTATTTTTATCCCTTTTATATTTTCTATTTTTATCAGTGTTTCTTGGAATCATAGTTTCCATCATCAATAAAATAAACATTAAACTTATTATTATTATTATTATTATTATTATTATTATTATTATTATTATTTCCAATAAAATCTGTGACATTTATAACTAGTTGAAAGGTTCGATTTATTGTCACTATTGAACGATGGTTTTAAACTATATTGCTTCCAATATTCTCATTATCTACGAACTGAGCTGAATGGTTTGTGTAATTATTCTGAAAGATGTATGGTTCAGGGGATGGTCTTCTGTTATAGGGAGTGTTCTCTCTGATGGTGGAATAGTAAAGCGATGTTCAGAAATTACTGGTTCTCGAGATCTGCTCTGTACTCCTCAATCCTTACCGAGAGTCGGATCATAATGTTACCAACTTAAATGACTTCGCAGTTACCGCAGGTAAGTTTATAAATGGCAGAGGAACGCGTGACAATCGGGAAAGTATCTTTATGGTTAAGAAAAGATCCGAAGTGATATTCAGATCCGTAAACTAATTTGATGTCAAGTTAAGGGTAGACTTCTTGTAGGTAATTGAGCAATTTTTTTTGTTTTATATAGATATGGTCATAATGAAGCAGCTTAATAAATAATAATTGTTTTGGAACTGTGACTAGAATACTTATTAATTGCTGCTACTTAAAATACTGTTTATCCGTTTGTAGATTTAAAAATTATGGAATTGACGTTTAAATGTTCAAGAAGAAAAAAAAAACACTCTTTTTGCAATATTTAGTTTTAGTGCGAGGGTAGATGGAAGGCTATATATAAAAAGAATTTTAATACTAATCACATTTAGAGATGAACGGCATGCGAATGAAAAAGTTTAGACTCAATGTGGTAAATAATACTTTTCAGTAAACGCTCGTAGAATAATATTCTTAAGATATCAATTTGATTAATACTTTCTTTATAAAGTTAATTACTGCATTCAAAATTAAACAGACTGCAGTTCGTTCCAAATTGAAACTACAAGTTTCATTTAGTATGGTAGCCCCACCTAAATCTTCACTCTCTTAAAATTAAACGAAAAATTATTTCAATAATATGACATATGACAATTCCTGAGGAATTTTAAGTTAAACTAGTGGGGGTCCGTCCCCTAGGTCTTCACAATTAACACTAATAGTGTCTACGTAAACATAGTAAGATATTTCATAATCCACATTAACAAATAATTTACTTCAAATTACACAAACTTTGGTAAACAATTCTTAACAATTTTACTGGAACATCTCTGTCTAAACTGCATCGTAAAAACTCGTCACTCTTCCTACAGTATTTCAATATTAAAGTATCTTAATAATCATTCAGTATTTCAAATACAATAACTGCAGCATATCTTATAAACCATATTTATATTACATATTTTTTTCCTTTGGAGTTCCTGTACAAGTCCTGTCACAGGACACGAGGAGGTGGCGATACTGTGCTGGGAAACCAACAACAACTATACAAAACGAAAAAACTGGATTATGTTGGAAGGTTAAAATTTGTAGAGCAAATTCAGTTCCCTGAGAAAAGCAAAGATAGCACCACTACAGGAATTAAAAGATTTCTACAGGGTATAAGCAAGAGGTTCTTGATAGGGTATGCAACACAGGGTAGGAAAAAAAATCTTTGACAATTGACAAAGCATCACAATTAACTGAAAAAGACAATATATGAAAAGATGAATAGGTGGGCAACAGAAAGGAAAAACTGGGAGTTGTCCCTCGCCATGGGGTAAATCTATGTTCAATGAGAAGAAGCGTTAAGATCACTTCACTGTGACACCAACGCCTATACGAAGATGACTAACTCTTCAATAGAGAGTTCACACTCCACAGATTGACCCCTCGCGAATCCTCTTCTTATAATGCCTGCAAGGAAACCATGACGACGAGAGTAATAAAAATCAGTGGCAGGAAGGTATCCCATCTCTACGTATCAAACCAAAGCATTACCATCCCCGCCAAAAATAAATAAAACTAAAAAATATATTAAATACATGGATAAAAAATAAATAAATTATATATACGTTTTTATTACGAAGAAAATAAAATATATTTTTTAATATAAAATAAAAAAATGAGTTAAAGAAAATGACTAGAATCCGTTCCAAAGTGAAACTACAAGTTTCATTTAGTATGGTAGCCCCACCTAAATCTTCACTCTCTTAAAATTAAATAAAAATTTATTTCAATTAAATAATATATATAACTTATAATTAAATTTTTAATATATTAAAAATTATGATATATATATATATATATAATATATATATATATTATATATATAATTATATATATAATAAAAAAAATTATATATATATATAATATACTTATATAATATATATATATATATATTATATATATATATATATATATATATTATATATTATATATATAATGTGGTGTGGTTTGTTGTGGTGTGAGAGAGAATTCGTAGGCAGCAGAAAATCCACCATAGAGCTTCACGGATCCGCGACGGACACAATGGCATTACTCGTCAATGTGCGGTTCATCCTTGGCCCAGGTGGACCACAACCATACCCCCTTCACCAAAAACCCCGCCATTCACTCTTTTTTGCAACCTTTTTGTCTCGCCTCTGCCCAAACACACATTTCCTCTCCTCCAGGGATTCCTTTACTAACTCAATCCAATTTTCTTCAGCGGTCCCAGGCTGGTCAATTCCCAAACACACCTCCACCATTTATACATCCGCATTAAACACCGACTATCATCGATCCTTTCAACATGGCCCAAACCATCTCAACGTACCTACATTTATTTTCTCATCAACAACCACACGCACTCTCTAAAAACGTTCATTCCTTCATTTTATCAATTCTTCCTCACACCTAATAAGCAAATAAGATTTGTCCCTCTGAACACATTGTTAACTTAGAACTATACCTCTTATTCCAGAATATAGTTTTCACACTATACATTAACACAGTAACATCATTACCCTCATGTAAGACACTAGCGGGCTCAAGCTTGGTCTCTTTACATCCACAAACGATAATTGCTCCAGCCACCTTGCTACCATTCACAACTTTCCTGCTACACTCTGCAACCATCCGTTTCCCTTTCATCCAACATTATCTTCCCAAATATTTAAAACTCAGACACTTGTTCAGCTGCTCACCCATCTAACATAACTTCACACCGAGCGTCCTCTCCTCACTCACAACCATTAAACCTTACTCTATCTACGTTTTACTTTCAAACCCCCTGCCACTTTTACCACACCCTGCCAAATACTCTCTACCAATCTTCTCAAACTCTTTCAGATTCACCGCACAAAACCTAATCATCCGCATATAATGGTAGGGCACCCTCCACTATCTTCCATTCTGCCATTATTCTAACGGCATGTCTACCACCCCCACTCTATTTTCTGTTTCATAACCCATCCATATACAAATTGGAATAACCTTCCAGACAGAACACATCCCTGCATCACTCAGTTATTAATAATAAACCAATCTCTTTCGCACCATTTATTCTTACACACGCTCACTATCGGTCGATACATACGTGTTGATTCCATTCAGAAGCCTACCACCAACAACATAATCCACTAACACCTGCAATAGAGCATCCCTATTAATCATATCATTACGCCTGTTGCAAATCCAAAAACCTAATATCAATTTATTCTTCTTTCTCCCTCATCTTTTCTCAATCATTTGTTTCAAGTAAAGATTTGATCCACACATCCTCTACCCACTCCTAAATCACCTTGTTAACTTCACCAATTAAGTCTTCGATCATTCGACGCCACTCTTTCGACCCAAAATACCAGCATTTCTTTTTCCTACAACACACACTCAATAAAACAATTCCCCTATAATTCCTACAATTACCTTTATATAAGTTGGGTACCTTATTGACTGCTCTACTCCCAATCCCTCGGAAAACTATACCCTCCTAAAACGTTTTGTTACACAACTTGTAAATCCAATCAATCCCATCTCGCCTCCGTTCTTTGATCATTTCACCAGAGATTAATTTCATCTATACTTGCAGATTTACCATTCTTCAACTTCTCACTCTACCCATTACCTCCCCCTTACTAATAAACCTCATCACCAAAATACCTATTTCCTTCTTGAACCCATCAAACACACACGACATTCACATCACCTCTCATTTACCGCCAATGTTTTGCAGTTTTTCGAAGTGTTCTTCCACACTCCCTTCAATCCGTTTCATCATTTACGAAAACACCATTCTTATTCATTATTCTAAGCAGGATTCCCCTTATTCTCATTCTTAACTTTCGCGCTTCCTTTCCAGAAGAGCTTCCTATTCCCTTGGTAAAGACCCTATTCATCCTCCTTCCAAACTGTTCATTTTACCTCTTTTTCCTCCTACGTATGCACCTTTTTTTAGTATTTTTTCCTCCTTATAAATTCCAAACATCTTTTTTTGAAACTTGATCATTGGCTCTTAGTACATTCAACCACGCTTCTTTTTACTTTTAATCGCTTGCATTCCCTCTTCATTCCATCACTATGTTTATATATATATATATATATATATATATATATAATATATAATATATATATATATATAATATATATATATATATATATATATATATATATTTTATATATATATATATATATTATATATATATATATATATATATATAAATATAATGATTATATTAAAAAATTACAAAGTCAATGCCTATTAAATTACAGTTACAAATACATAATTTATTTATGATTTATAATTATTATAAATAATTTATTTTTTTATACATCATGCCAGTGAAATTATATAAATTATTTAATACACATAAATAACAATAATTACAATAAAATTTTAATGCATTACACACCTAGTACTAAAATATAAAATATAAATTTTATATAATTAAATAAATTATAATTATAAAATTTTACATTAATATAATTTTTTATTAAATAGTAAACAAAAACATATTTAGTGGAATAAAATAAATATAGTTTGAGTTGAATAATAAAAATAAAAATTGGGTTCAAGTCGATCGTTTATGTTCTGTAACTTCCTCCACAAAATCCGTGGGATATACAAAAAAAAACAAACTTAAAACTAAACCAAGAAAAAAACTTTAAAAAAAAAAAAAAACACTCGCAAACACTAGGACCGGACCAAATATCCAACATTCATCTCAACACTTATGTATTAAAGCTATAGGAACTCTAATTCAAATATTTAACTCTGCCTCGCAAATTAATATTCTTCCACCATTTATAAACACGCTCATACAATTCCTGTTCTAAAACTACCTAACAATTCTGCTTAGTATATAGACTTAATCTCATGCACTCAACAATACCCAAGGTATCTTTTTTTTTTTTTTGAATCAATGTACAGGAGCCACCACGGCTCACAAAAGAGAGCGGCCACACTGGTTGAAAAAATCAACATCATGGAGGTCCTGGCATGAAATACCAGATTTTGATGTCAAGGGGAAATTTGAGTGGCGAAAATAATAATCAATCAAAAAATAAATAAAAATAAATAAAATTATATCCTTACATTATAAATAGTCAAAATATTACATAACAAAATCATATATTGAAAGAATATTCGCTTCTTGGAGATGACAAGAAAATAGTTACTTACTGAAGTGGAAAGATTCAGATAAGATATGGGACAATTTTTTAGAAGGGTCTATGGACCACAAAGTAGGAAAATGACGACGGCGAATAGGGTCCAGTTGGGAACAATCAATGAAGATATGTCGAACAGATTGCGGGGTATGGCGACTGCAAAATTTTGCAGATGGGAGGAGGGTCCCGTGACATATAGTGACTAGTGAGTAATATTGGTGTGGCCAATACGGAGGCGTGCAAGTATCACCTCGATACCCAGGAATTAGAAAAATTAATCCTGAATAGAAACAAAAACACTCCACTACTACTCTCCTAACAAATTTAACCCCCCTCCCCTCTCCCCTTGTTGCAATAGACGTTAACAAGGCTTTTGACACAGTCCCCCGAAACATTTTAATAGACAGTATTGAATACAAATATGGCCATCAAAGAACAAAAAAAATTAAATTACAAATAGCAAAGTCACACAAGGACGCCACTCCTCTCGCACATATAAATTATATAATGGAGTCCCCAAGGAGCCATGCTTTCACAAACACTCTTCAACACCTTTATGCAGGATCTATACAAAACCCCACATCCCCTTCAATAATAATTAATAGCTATACAGACGATCTAACAATCACTGATCAAAGCCCTTCTACAAATACAGCAAATAGAGAACTGCAACACTATTTAATCAACTAGAACAGTGGCTGACAACAAATAGAATAACTGATCTCCCCCAAATATCCTCTATCACTTTACTAACTCCAGATCAGGGTTGTCGAGTCGGAGTCGGGGAGATGGTAGATTTGAAGAGAGTGGAGGCGGAGTCGGCAATTTTGAAAAGGGTGGGGTCGTCGGTAATTGAAGAGGGTGGAGTCGGAGTCAAAGTCCGTAATTTCAAAAAGGTGGAGTCGGATTCGGTAATTTCCAAAAGGGTGGAGTCCGGAGTCGGTAATTTCAAGAGGTCGGAGTCGGTGGAGTCGGTAAATTTGAAGAGGTGGAGTCGGCAGTCGGAATTGTGGAGTCGGAGTTCGGAGTCCACAACTTTTTTGAAGCGAATCAAACTTTCACCCATCAGTGCTTCAACCGAATAATATACTCCCACTCAATAAACAACCCATACTAGGTCTGATTTTTTGATACACATATATGACATTCACCCCTCATATTACACCGCGGATGGCTTAGTGGATAAAGCTCCCGGTCATCGTTACTCAGCGACGCGGAGTCCAATGTTCGAATCCCGCTGATGGAGAGTAAAATCTTCTGTGACTCATTCATTTAAAATTATATTCATTTATTATATTACATCTATATAAGAACAACCCACAAACCCCCCTAACAGAAATAATTAAACGGCTTAAAAGGTTGAAAAAAAGACCCAGAAGACCTCTCATTCACTCCCTTAAAAGTTCTCAACATTAATATAAATCTTAAAATTCACAAGCAGTGAGACCCGACCATATTCACCTCGAACACCTCGGAAGCAATGTTCACCTCGAACACCTCGGAAGCAATATTCACCTCGAACACCTCGGAAGCAATATTCACCTCGAACACCTCGGAAGCAATATTCACCTCGAACACCTCGGAAGCAATGTTCACCTCGAACACCTCGGAAGCAATGTTAACGCAGCCTAGCAAACCAACACTCAACCACCTTTATGGAAACATACCCATATATAATACCAATATTAGAACCAAACATACCACTTAATAACCCCGCTTCGTACATACCCGCGTAATGCTACCCCGTCTCCATTCTGGGCACTACCCTTCCCTCCCTTGAAAAATACAAATATAAAATTAATAAAGCACCCTCCCACCGCTGTCAAAGACAGGTCTGTCCCAGACTAACGACGACACAGGATATCTTCTACTAGACTGCCATGACTTAACGAACTTCAGAAACAACTTCAACACGATAACTCTAACGGACCTCTGGACTCGCCCTGCTGTGTTGGTACACTTTCTCTAGGTAATTTCTAGTAGGAGAGGAGCGTGGGCTACAAAGCAAAGTGATATATATATATATATATATATATATATATATATATATATATATATATATATATATATATATTATATATATATATATAATATATATATAAATATATATATATATATATATATATCTATATATTATATATATAATATATATATAAATATATATATATATAATATATATATATACGAGAATGCCTTCGGCGCAGGAGGTTTGAGGCACCTCACCTGAGGAGGACGCTGGTTCAATCCTCCGCCTAGCAGTTGGAGTTTTATCTTCCTGGGCAAGAATTAAAACTCGACTAGGAACACGTTGGTGGCGCTGGTTTTGGGATAGCCGGCCTTAAGTTTCGTTCCTGTGTCCCCCCGTGTTTACCACTGCATAGGGATAAAGACGTTTTAAAAGGTAGTTTATATATATATATATATATAATATATATATATATATATAATATATATATATATATTATATATATATATATATATATATATATTATATATATATATATATATATAATATATTATTATATATATATATATATAACTTCCTTTAATGTGCTTTCATCCCTTTTTTGCAGAAGCGGGAACAAGGGGCGACACTACAGGAAATCGACCTTAAGACGGCTATCCCAAACCAGCGCCAGCACGTGTTCGGAACCGAGTTTTAATTTCTTGCCCCCCAGAGAAAGATAACTCTATTGCTCGCGGAGGATGAACCAGCGCGTCCTCTAAGATGAGAGTCGGACGATCAACCTCCTACGCCACGAGGCGTTCTGTATATATATAATATATATATATATATTATATATATATAATAATATATATATATATTATATAATATATATATATATAGTATATATTATTATATATATATATATATATATATATTGATATATATATATATATATATATATATAGTATATATATATATATATATTATAAACTGACTGGTGATTAAGTGACTAGGACTTTACAGTGTTACTGTAAATAGCATGTGATGGTATCTCAGTTGTAAATGACTGTGTGAAAGCGTCAATCATCCTATAAGACTACTTTACTACAGGCTCAGAAAAACATTCCTAATTATCACTACAGAAATAGAACTAAAATAAAACAATTCTTTTTTCAAAATATGAAAAAAAATAAAGTTTAGGTAATTACTCCATATTTAAAATGGATGAAATGCTTTGGTATTATGTACTCTGATACAGATTTTCAAAACGATTTTAAATCGAAATCATTATGCAAATTCAAATATAACGAAAAACCTAAACCTAACCTAAACTAATACTAACTACTAAAAAAATGCCTAATAGATATTCATCAAGAGATTCAATACATCCTAAAATTAGGAGGGGGTTCTACGAAACACAGTGGTTGATATACTCAGTAAAATTCTTATCCAATATATATTAGAATTAAAAGTTTCAAATTTAGATACAAAACAATAAAAATAAATTAATAAAAATAAAATAAATAATATATTGCTAAGCCTGAAACAAAAAATAAAATTTAAATCACAATGTCACTTGGTTACAGATTTGTCTCTTGGCCAAGGGACTTTGTTAAAGAATATAAAAAGAGGATCATACAAATGACTATTTATAATCCTACTCTACCATTTTGAACCAAAACATCCAACAGTAGTAGTTTCAAACCGCTTAACTACTACTACTACTACTAGTATTAACAATAATAATCTCGCCCCTTTTTCCTCAAAATAAATAAATTCTATAAAAAAATTAATTCATAAAAAATTTAAATAAATAAATAAATAAATATAAGCAACCAGAACAATCACTTATATGTACACAATACTAAACCATATTATAATAAAAACCTAACTAGAAATATCAGTATTAAATAAACAAAAACGGATTTATATACTTAAAAGTTCTGAGCATTACCTTAAAAACATACACACACGCAGGCACATATACCCAGACCCATTATACGTACAGTAAACACAATTCCCACTGTGCCAAAATAAGGCAACTTATAATTGAAATTATTAAGTCTCTTCCCGTATCATACATCTCTCTTCTGTCAAGACTTCAACGTATTATGTTGAAAGGTTTAATGGGTAAAATTCACTGAAATTAAATGACAAAAACATATATTGCGGACAAGGTGAATTTTGGCACAAATAGTTAAATATATTATAGATTAAATCAGGCCTGAAGAGTTGCAAAATAGTACCAGACAAAATTTTTAGCCCCACGATTCTTAATCCAAATTATTGTGGACAGTGAATTTTGGTACAACTAGTGGAATATAAATTAAACCAGGCCTGAAGTGCTGCAAAATAGTACCAGACATAATTTCGACCCACATACTTCGTTACAAATTATTGTGGACAGTGAATTTTGGTACAACTAGTGAAATATATTATAGATTAAACCAGGCCTGAAGAGCTGCAAAATAGTACCAGAATTTTTTTTTAGCTCCATACCTTATTTCAAATTATTTTAAACAAAATGAATTTATGTCCAACTAGGCTAGTGAAATATAAATTAAATCGGGTTTGCAAAGAGTTGACAAAATCATTTGAACAAATGAATAAAACTCCAAAATTATTTGACTCCTAAGCAGTTGTTTTAAAATACAGTGTTACAGTTTAACTGTGTGTTTGTATTAAATCTTCAAAAATGAGTAGTACCATTACAAGTACAACTAATCAAAGTGCTAGTAGAGTAACTAGTTACAGCTTGACACCGTTAAAGTAACAAATATAAAAAACAATGCATAACTACATAATAAAACAGAAAAGCTACCAAAACTGATACAGTTTTGAAAAATAATAATAATAAATAAAAATAATAATAATAATAATAATAATAATAATAATAATAATAAAAATAATAATAATAATAATAATAATAATAATAATAATAGTTTAGGGTAATTTAGGAACCTACAAGTGTATACAGGATGTGCGAGAGGGTGTAATTGCCCAGGTAAAAATGCCAATAAACTGAAAATAATGATATGGGTTATTCTAAGCAACTAAATAATAATAATAATAATAATAATAATAATAATAATAATAATAATAATAATAATAATAATAATAATACGATTCTGTTGCTTTGTCAACCCTCCTGAAAGTATTTCTTTCTACGTAAGAAATGTTCTTCCAAATATTATCCTTGAATAAAATAAAACTATTGATTAAATTACAGTACCAAGCTTTCGTCCGTATACTTCGGACATTTTCAATAAATAATTTTACTTTTTAGATTTTAACAATTTTGATAAAATAAATACGTATAAACTAAAATAAATAAATAAATAAATAAAATTAATAATTTTAAAAGTTGGAAAAGCTTAATGTATTCATTGGACTTTTTTGTTATTTGATAAAATATTTAAGAAAATTGGACAGAACTTTTTTCATTTTATTATATATTTATATACTTGGTTATGTTTGTCCGTGAGATCTGGGCAATGAAATATCCCTGTAGAGCGTAATTTCTCAGTAAATAAAAATTAATGTTTTTCTTGTTTGCTATAGGAGACGAGCTTTTCTTTTAATTTGTTTCATTCGGGGTATTTTTTTGTGTGGTATCTTCATTAAAATGTTTGTAAATAATTGACTCTTTACTCAGGTTATACTTATCTTGCGACACTCTCATGCTGAGGGTATTCGCTGTGTATCCGGCAACAAAATAAAAGAAAGCTTCTCGCATCATAACAAGAAAAATAATTTTTTTATGAATTGCGCCTCAGGGAATCATTGCTCATTTAAGGAAACATAAACCAGTGATAAATATTAAAATATAATAAAAGGTCCAATTTTTTAAACATTTTCAAATAACAAAAAATTAAATGTACGTTAACTTTTCTAACTTCTAAAATTATTAATTTTATTTATTTATTTATTTATTTTTGTTAAAAGTTTATACAATATTTATTTTATCAAAATAGTTAAAATCTCGAAAATAAAATTATTTCTTGAAAATGTCCGAAGTATACCGATAATAGGATAATACTGAAGAAAATTTCTTTTGAAGAAAAGAAATACTTTCAGGAGGCTTGAAAAAGCAACAAAATCATACATTAAAATAAATGCTGATATTGAGTTTTATAGAAATAGCAACTTCTAAATGTAAATTGAATTAATAATCAAAAACTATGCATAAATATAGTAAATAAATAAATATAATAATATTAATAATAATAATAATAAAAGTTCCCATCATCACCAGAGTGCAAGCGACTAATCTCATACGATACCAGATTCAATTCCCCCAAAAAATTTTTTTAAAAAATTTGAAATATTTTAAAAATTTCACAGGCAAATAAAACATATCATCTATTCAACGCCAAAGGCATGAATGTGAAAATTTTTTGTTTGAGAGCGAATAAAAAATCTTGTTTAATTAAATGTTCGTGTTAAGCATTGGAGCTACTGGTAAATGCAACATCAAATCGGTGATGGCAGGGTTATAATTTTCCCAACACATTAGCGCTTTCGGCACTGAAAACTTTGAAAACCAACGCTGAAACGGGGGGGAAACGACAAAAGTGTACAAGATCATTTTTGCTTAGAATGGGACCATACTATCACTTCCATGCCCATTGACATTTCTATCTGGGGCACCCTGTATATATATAATATATACTATATATTATATATATATATATACTATAGTGCCATATATATATATATTTATATATATATATATACTAGTATATATCATATATCTGATACATTATAGTGACTGTGACTTATATATATTATATGATATATATATATAAGTATGATCCTTTAACAAACACTATATCCTGAGGTATGCCATAAAAAAAAATGACATCAATTCCA
Source organism: Trachelipus rathkii (assembly GCA_015478945.1). Classification (NCBI taxonomy): domain Eukaryota; kingdom Metazoa; phylum Arthropoda; class Malacostraca; order Isopoda; family Trachelipodidae; genus Trachelipus; species Trachelipus rathkii. Next base: position 10,051 of record JABUQX010009743.1, on the reverse strand, counting down.
TGACAACCTCAAAAAATAGAAATAACTGGCAACCATGTCAACTTCTACACACCAAATCGCCCCACCAATTCTAATAAACTGGTGATGAAGGCATGCATATTGCTTGATTAGTGCGAGATCGAACTACGATGGTTGCCAGCCTTTCGGTGAGAATACTAACATAATACTGATCATTTGCCTCGTCCAAAAATAGTCAATATAAAACTTTAATAAAAAAAAATGTCATGGTCTAAAAATAAAATAAATATAATAAAAAATCCATCAAAAAATCCACCATGACAAAAAATTAATATAAGATCTACATATATACAAACACTAAAACTCACCAGAGAAGCATATAAATGTGTACAAATTATAACAGGGTACATCTCTTGAATACATAATCTTTATTTACACAAATAGCAATGTTATACCCTTTTAAGTATAAGTGTAGGTGTTTTCAACAGCTCGACTCCCCGATCCACCAGAATTGCTAGTTTCATACTGCATCCTCTCCAAGGCCGCTGTAGTGAGACGTACTGAACCACCGTGGGTAGCAAGCTAAAGGAAAATCAAGGTATCATAATATATGATATAGTAAATATATATATAGTATATATAGCATAATATATATATATATTTTTTATGTATTAGTAGTATAGTATTATATTATATAATATATATATAGTAGATATATATATTATTTGTTTATATATTTTATATTATATATATTATAATATTTATATATATTATATATATGAGTGGAGGTACACGCATACTCGAACGATGAAATAACCTCCCATTTTTTAATGGTGCGCCTTTCTCTTTTGCGTTTCATATCCACACTCACTCATCCTCCGGGCAACATATTACTAACCACCATTTATTCACATATCATATTCACATGATTAAAGTACACACCCACTTCTAGATAAAACTTAAGACATCCCTGCTACTCTTATATCCCACTTTGTGCGGGGAGAAAGAATGTGTCCCACATCGTGTAATGTCCTCGCGTGTCGTAGAAGTCGATGTGAAGGGGCGGTTGTATCATAGTTGGGTTGGCTGCCTACAACCATCTATTTCTTGCCAGGAATTCTAAATGCATGCCTCGAGAAGGTCGTGATCGCCGTAATCGACCTTCTAACTTTCGGCGAATTTGGTATGAATCGTATGGGTACAGTAGCACCTCGCATGGAATATGGTGAGAGAGAAGAGAGAGTAGAGGTGATGGATATGTATTTAGAAAGGGCAAATTTGATTTGCTCGCATTGATGACTGAAAACAAAGATGAAAGGAAAGGTGAAATTAAGTGGTGTGAAATGTGAAATGTGTTGCGTGCTGGTGTGGAATCAGAATGAGAGAGGGAAGAGAAGAGTTTTGCAATTTTTGGATGAGTGACCTGTGGTATGAAGCTATGGTAGACTTTGATTGTGGGAGTCCTAGATTTCTAATGTTTAAATTTAAGTTTTGAAAAAGTCAAGGGTATGTGTGGTTGTGACGTATGGTCCATGAGGAAACGTTGAAGAGAGTACAGATTTTTTTTGGGATAATCTGAATGATGTTTTGGATGGGGTGAGTAGGAGCTTCAGATTGAATAGTTTTGGGGAACCATGAAATGGTTGGTTTTAGTGATTCAAAAGAAGGGATGGTAATAACCAGGTGGTTTTGTGGGGTCGGGAGAAAATAATGAGAATGGTAGGAAGGGTATTGATTTTCTGTGAGAGAGAGGTAATGTGTGTAAGTATACTTTGTTTAAACACAGAGTATCCATAAGTAAGCTAGAGTTGGTGTAGGCGGTAGAGATGGTCATCGGAAGTGAAGAAGTATGATTGATTTAAGTGTCTGTTGGTGAAGAAAGGAGATGTTGAAGTATGTGTCTGGATGTTAATAATCAGATAAGAGGGTATTAGGAATGCGGATTTGGATTCGGAATCATTATAGTTGTGGTTCTCTATTGTAATAATTAAGTTATGTGGGGCTTGGATGGATAGGAAGGGTAGATACAGAGGAATTAGGTATAACTAAGAGTGAGAGTTAAGTGTGAAGATAATAAGGTATAAGTATGTAAGAGCGCTCGCTAATGTTAAAACGGGTTGAATGTGATCAAGTTTGAATACTTAAGAAGAAAAATATTGGAGGACATAATGAAGGAAAGCAAATTGTTAGTCTAGTGGCAAAGGAAGTGGTGTGGATGTGCTAAACGTAGGCAAGTAATAATGTTAACAGCGAATGGTGAATGAAGAGGTGATGAAAGCGGTTAAAGGGAAAAAAGAAGCGTGGGTTAATTGTACTAAAAGCAAATGAATGAAGATTCAAAAAAGAAAAGATGCTATGAATTATTAAAGGAGGAAAAAAGAAATACTAAAAAGGTGTACGTTCCTGAAAAAAAGAAGGTAAATGAACAGTTAGAGGGAGAGGAGGGAGTGGAATTTGAGGTACGTGTTGACAAGGAGAAATCGAGAAGCGTCTTCTGGAGAGGAAGCGCGAAAGGTTTAAGAATGAAATAAGGGGAATCTGCTTAGATAATGAATACGGGATGGTGCTTTTTGTAACTGATGACAATGGGTTCCGCCGCCCTGGTGGAAAGAACACTTCGAAATCATAGCATCATATTAATCAGTAATGATGGTGTGTTAGTGATATGTGTTCGGTTTTGATGTGCGAGAGAAATAGGAAATGGGTGATTGTGTGGGGATTGAGGTTATTAGTAAGGAGGGGTAATGGGTAGGGGTGAGACAAGGTTGCAAGACATGGTAAATCATGCAGGTATAGATGAATTTACTAGTGACAAACTGATGAAAGAGCGGAGGCGACGATGCGTGATTGAGTGGATTCGGAAGCTGTGAAACAAAGCCGTTTATGGAAGGTATAAGTTCCATAGGATTTGGAGGAGAGCGTAATAGTACCCTTGTATAAGTGTAAGGGAGAATAATGGGGAAACTGTAGAAAAACACTAGGGGAATTAAAGTTTTGATTGTGGTGTTGTACGGGAAAGGTATAATGCTGTATTTTGGTCGAGAAAGAGTGCGTCGAGTGACTGAGGGACTGATTGGTGAAGGACAAGGTGCGTTTTAAGGATGGTAGAGGATGTGTGGAAACCATTCTTCCTAAAGTAAAACCAAACCTGAAAATGGAAATAAATGAGGGAGAAGAAAAATAAAATTGTATCTAGGTTTATGGATTTGCAAACAGGCGTATGATAGAGTTAATAGGGAAGCGTTATGGCAGGTGTTAGTGATTATATGGTGTTGGTGGTAGTAAAGGCCTCTCTGTAATGGAATTCAAAAGTATGTATGACGGAGCCACGTGAAGCGTGTGTGTAAGAATAAGTGGTGTCAATGGTGATTGGTTTAGGATTAATAGCGGAGTAAAGACAGGGTTGTGTATTTGGCGTCCTTGGTTATTCAATTTGTATATGGATGGGGTTACCTGACTAAGAATTTGAGGCTGAAACATCACAGATATCACGTTAAATAAAGCGTGTGCCAATTAATTTTAATATTTCATTTTTTTTCAACAATTATATATGCGTGATCGATTTAGTTATTGTGATAATTGGTGATTTAAATGTTTTAAAAACATTTAATAGAGATATTAAAAGAGTGTGTTGAAAGGAGGCTTGAAAGTAACGTGGATAAGAGTAAGGTGTATGGTTGTGAGTGATGGAACTCACCTCAGTGTGAAGATTATGTAGAGTGGTGAGCAGTAGATTGAACAAGTGTTCTGAGTTTAAATATGTAGGGGTATATGTTTGGAAACTGAGAGGGAACGGACGATGCCAGAGTGTAGTAGGAGTGTGTGAAATTGTGCGAGAGAAGGTTGGCTGGGTACATATTAAGTCGTTGGTGGATGAAAAGGGACGTTAAGTCTTGAAGTGTGTGAGCTTAAGGGTCTTACATGAAGGTGTAATGTTTGTTTAACCCAGTGTTGTTATTGTACTGTTTAGTTGTGATAGTACTAATGGTCCTGGGAATAAAAGAGTATAGACTCAATTCAATGTGTTTCTAATGACAATCTGGGAGGTGTGCTAGGTGTGAGATGAATTTGATAAAGATGAAGGAAAGAAACGTATTATGAGAGTGGTGGTGGTGTGATGGTTTTCTTATTGGTGTATATAATGTAATAGTTAATGATAATGATAGGATACAATCGTGGTAAAGGATGGAATGATAGTAGGTTAGTTAAGTCGGATGTATAGTGGTGAGTGTGTTTGGGAAACCGTGTGACCGTGGCTTGGGAGCACCAGTAGAGAAAGTGGATTGAGTGCGGTGAACGAATGCTTCTGAAGATGAGAAATAGTGAGTTTTTGGCAGAGGCGAGAATAAGGTGCATATAGGAGAAATGGCGGGTTTTGTATGGGGCATGGTTTGTGCCCACTTGGCCAAGGGATGAAACCTTACATTGACGATTTTACCATAGTGAGGGGTGCCTGTTCCGCGTCCTCCATGATTGCTCTATTGGTGTGTATTTTCTGCTCTCTGTGACTCTCTCACTAATTATGTACAGAGGGGTTTGCGCTCAAGGCTGGCTTTCTTTTCGAGAGTGTTGTCATGTTCTTTCTACTAGCTTTTCTTTCGAGCTTGTACTCAGCATACCTTACTTCAACTATTCCCAATATAATCTTGGGCAAAGAGAAGGTGAAGTAAAGAAAGGATAGATATATTATACTCACTATATATACTCAATAATATAAATAATATATAATATTTTAATTGAGTTATTATATATATATATAGCTTATATATATATATATATATATGACTTATATATATACCTTATATATACTATAATATATATATAATATATATATATATATATAATATATTATAATAGTATAGATATTTATTCATATATATTTTCATTATATATATATAATATATATATATATATATAATATATATATATATATATTATATATATATATATATATATATATATATATAAAGGGACGGTGGTAGTTGGGCTGGCTGCCCACTACCACCTACCTCTTGCCAAGGAATGCTTATGCATGCCTCGGGAAAGTCGTAATCGCCGTAAACGGCCTTCTAATTTTTCGGCGAAATTTGTAGGAATCGTATGGGTACATGGAATGTCAGAGGAATAAATATTGAGGAGAAGAGGAGAGAGGTGATAGAAGTATTTAGGAAAGGCAAATTTGATTTGCTTGCTGTTATTGAAACAAAGATGAAAGGAAACTATGAAAATGAGTAGTATGAGTAGTGTGGTGTGAAATATGTGTGTGTGCTGGTTTGAAAAGGAATGAGAGAGGGGGAAAGAAGGAGTTTCAATTTTGATGAGTCGACTTGTGTACAGAGCTATTGTATGACTTTTCTGTGTGTGAGTACAAGAATTCTAATGTTAAATTTAAGTTTGAAAAAGGTCAAGGTATGTGTGGTTGTGATGTAAGGTCCATCAGAGGGAAATGTTGAAGAGAGCAACGATTTTCTGGGATAATCTGAATGATGTTTTTGGATGGGGTGAGTAAGGAGCTTCAGATTGATTTGTGTTGGGAACCATAAATAGGTTGGATAGGTGATTCAGTAATATATATGGGCTGATGAAATGAAATGGTAAGAAGGCGATTGAATGTTTTCTGTGTGAGCAGAAGCGTTTATGTGTGTAATCTACTACTTTCTTTTAAAACACCAAGAGTATCCATAAGCATACTAGAGTTGGTGTAGGTAGAGATGGTCGAAGTGAAGGATATAATGCAATGACCTGATTTTTGTGTTTGGTGAAGAAGGAGATGTTTGAAGTATGTGTTGATATGTTAAATCAGTGAGGAGAATTAGGAATGGGATTATTGGATCATTATGTTGATCCTATGTAAAATTAAGTTTGTGGGGCTTGGATGGAGAGGAGGGTGAAAAGGAAGAAGAAGCAGGAAGATTAAAGCTGAGAAGCTAAGTAACAAGGTAATAAGGAATAAGTATCTAAAGAAGCACTCGCAGTAAACCAGTTGATGTGAATAAAGTTGAAACTAAACCAAATCTGAGGAGAAGCAAATAAAATGGAAGCCAGTGTGTTTAGCAGTGCAAAGGAGTATGTGGATGTTGCTTAAAATAGGAAGTAAGAATGTTAACAGTGAGGTGGGGTGGAGAATGAAGAGGTGTGCAAGCGGTTAAAAGTAAAAAAGAGCGTGGTTGAAATGTACTAAAGGTCAATGATGAAGTTTTCAAATGAAAGATGTTTTGGTAAGTATAATTGTAAGTTTTTTCAATAAAGATTATTAAAAAAGGGTGCATAGTAGGAAGAAAAAAGAGTAAATGAAACAGTTTGGATGGAGGATGAAGGGGATTACAAGGGAATAAGAAGCTCTTCCTGGAAGGAATCGCCGAAAGGTAAGAAATGAAAATCAAGGGAATCTTGCTTAGCAAAAATAATGAATAAGGAATGGTAATTCGTTACTCATGAAATGGATATGAGGGAGTGGGAAAGAAATTTCGAAAATCTGCATAATATTAACAGTAATGAAGGTGATAGTGAATGTGTGGGGTTTTGATGGTGCAAGAAGGAATAGTTTTTGGGGATGAGGTCATTACAAAGGAGGAAGGTAATGGGTTAGAGTGAGAAATGTGAAGAATGGTAAATCTGCTTAGGTATATATGAAATTATTGATGAAATGATCAAGAACGGACGCGAGATGGTGATTGATTGGATTTGGAAGTTGTACCCCTAATAAGGGTAAGGGAGATAATGGGAACTGTAGAATTCTAACGGGAAATTGGTAGTTTATTGAGTGTGTAGGGAAGATGTATGCTGGTATTATTAGTCAAAAGAAGGTGCGTTACGAGTGACTAAAAGGACTGAATATGGTTGAGACAAGGTGCTTTTAGGAGTGGTAAGAGGATGTGTGGAATCAAATCTTTACATTGAACCAAATGAATGGAAGAAAATGAAGAGAGAAGAAGAATAAATTGTAATTTAGGTTTTATGGATTTGCAAAAGGGTTATGATAGGATTAATAGGGAAGCTCTATGGCAGGTGTTAGAAATATATGGGGTTGGTGGTAGGCTTCTGAATAAAATTAAAAGTATGAATGGCTATTGTAAAGCGTGTGTAAGAATAATGGTTGTCAAAGAGTGATTTGGTTAAATATTAAGTAGCAGAGTGAGACAGGGATGTGTTAATTCTCCTCTTGGTTATTCAATTTGTAATATGGATGGGGTTTATGAAAGAATTAGAGATGGGGGTGGCAGAGGATAAATGGTGTTAGAATGATGAAGAATGGAGGTGAGTGGACGGTGCCCTACCTATTATATGCGGATGATCTGGTTTGTGTGGTGAATCTGAAGAAGTTTGAGAGGGGATTGGTAGAGAGATTTGCCAGGGTGTTTAAAAGGAGAGGCGTTTGAAAAAGTAACGTAGATAAGAGAAGGGTTGTGGGTTGTGAGTGAGGACAGTCTCGGTGTGAAAGTGTGAAGCTTATGTTAGATAGTGAGCAGCTGGAAAAGTGTCCCTGAGTTTAAATATTTAGGATATATCTTGATGAAAAGGAACGGATGATATGCAGAGTGTAGTCGAGGAAAGTTGTGGAATGGCAGGAAGGTGGCTGAGGTGCAATTAAATAGTTTGGTGCGACGTTAAAGGGACCTGATAATGTCCCTTAGTAGTTGCGCTAAGGGTCCTACATGGGGTATGTTTGTTACTGTGTTAATGTATACTAGTGGATCTATGGTCCTGAGGGATACACGAGTATAAGATCTAAGTTGAACGTGTTCAGCATGGACAATTTTAGGGGCATGTTTAGGTGTGAAAAGAATTGATAAAATGAGGTGCGAACGCGTTTGGGAGTTGTGTGGTGTCGAAGAATGGGGTAATATAGAGATATATTGAAAGTACGTTGAGATTGTGGGATTGGTCATATGAAAAGGATAATCGTTTGGTTAAAGCGGATGTATAGTGGTGGTGTGTTGGGAATCGACCGGCTGCGAGACTGAAGAAAAAAGTGGATTGAGCTTGGGTGAACGAATGGTGTAGAGGTGAGGGAAAGGTTGTGAGTTTGGCAGAGGGCGAGAATAAAAGGTGCATAATACTGGAGTGAATGGAGGGGTTTTTGTGAAGGGGGGGGGGGTATGGTTGTGGAGCGCACGACCAATGGGCCGGGGATGAACCCTAACACTTGATGATATCCATAGTGACGGGATCCGCTCGCTGATCCCGTGAGCCTCTAGGGGTGGATTCCTTCTGACTGCGACGAAGTTCTCACTAATAGGTATAAGAGGGGGGCGGGAAGGCTGGCTTTCTTTCGAACTGTTCTGTCATATTCTAACTACTACTTTCTTTTCGATGCATGTCACGCACCTTCCCCCAGTCTTGAGGGGATGGAAAAGGAATAATAATAATAATAATATAATAATAATAATAATAATATAATTAATAACAATTATAAGTAATAATAATAATGTAATAATAATAATTACATTACATAATAATAATTGGATACATATTATATATACTTATATATATTTATATAGTATACCGATATAATGTATATTAGATACTAATATAATATACTCATTATAATATATATATATATATAATATATATATATATATATATATATATATATATATATATAGTATATACTATACTATATATAGTATATAGTTATTACGTATTATATGATATATATATTTACTGTATATATATACTATAAATATAATATAAATTATATATAGATAATTAATATATATTTATATATAGAGTGTGAATTGAATAATTAAATATATATATATATATTATATATATATTATATATATATATATTAATATTTCCAATAAGCATGGTTCATATTTTCTTTAATAATTATATTTTATTCATTTTAAATAATTGAATAAATAAACTAAAATTTAAAAGAAATGTGAAAAAATTTGTGATCAGAATATGCAAACAACTTACTAAAACTTAAGACTAATAGAGACACTCCTATAATTACTATTTCCACTTGGCACCAAATCATTAATCGGAAAAGAATCAGCTAGAGCACGAGAACGTTAAAAGCGAGATTTAAAACCGGTGTATAGTGTGGTATGGTTCCACTAAGCAAGCAAAACTACATCTATATTCAATATAAGAAAAAGAACAAAGAATATTTATATATTATATTATATCTATATATATTATATATATATATATATTATATATATACATATAGTATATATATAATATACTAATTATATATAGTGCACTAATATATATATATTATATGATAAGTAGTTGATAATATAGTGATTAGTCATTCTAGCTCCTTATTTTTGCACCAAGACTGGGGGTAGGTGCGTAACATGCACGGAAACAGAAAAGTTTGTAGAAAGAAAATACTGCAAGCAAGTCGAAAAGAAGACCCAGCCTTACTCCGCCCCTTTAATACCTTTTAGTAAGAGCTCGTTGTAGTCAGAAATCCACTCTAGAGCTTCATGGGATTGCGACGGACCCTCATTATGGCAATCTACGTCAATGTGGGGTTCATCCCTTGGGCCCAGGTGGGCTACAACCATACCCCTTCACAAACCTCGCCATTCACTTCCTGTTTATGCACTTTTCTTTTCGCCTCTGACAAACTCACATTTTCTCTCCTCCAGGCATTCCTTTACTGACTACAATCCACTTTTTCTTTTCGGTCTCCCAGCCGTCAATTCCCAGTACACTCACTCACCACTATACCTCCGATTAACCAACCGACTATCAATCTACCCATCCTTTCCACATGACAAAACCATCTCAACGTACGTTTTTATTTTTCTCTGCATATTTACCGGTTCACTATCTTCTAACCGATCAAACACAACTCTCAATTTTCCCTCATTAATTTAATATAATATAAATTCTACTCACAACCATAACAACTCTTACTCACTTAAGATTGGTCCATACCTGAACACACAGGTGATTGTAACTTTAGATTATACCACTCCACTTAGAATTTCCGAAACCATAGTCTCACTCCTACTATAAAAACATTAACACAAGGTAACAACATACCCTCAGTCAAGACTTAGTCCCTTTACATTCCACACCAAACGGGATTTAATTGTAACCGAGCAACTTTTCCTAACTAACACTCTGT
>JABUQX010009742.1:30000-42500 GCA_015478945.1 Trachelipus rathkii | reverse complement strand
GAGATGATTGGGGGAGCAGATTCGTAGTGCACGAGTATAGAGGGCGGTGAGGGTAGCTTGTTTTATTGAGTTGGAGTGAGTGGAATACCAGTGGGTGTAAGCAGGGTTGGAGGAAGGTTTGCGGTAAACGGCGTATGTTATGTGAGTTGCTTTGTGCCAAGTTAGTAATGTATCAAGGAATGGGAGTGTGTCGTTTGTCGAAAGTTCATAGGTAAAAGTGATGGAGGGATGAAGGTTGTTTATATGATTGAGAAGGTTGTTGAATTGTGTGTGTTTGGGTATGGCTGCGAAAACGTCATCAACATATCGCAGCCATGTGATGTTGTGGGTGGATGTGTAGGGTAAGATATAATTATGTTCTAGGAGCTCCATGTATATATTGGCAAGGATTGGAGAGAGGGGTGATCCCATGGATAGGCCAGATGTTTGTTTAAAGTAATTTTCATTGAAGCTAAAGTAGTTGTGGTTGAGGGTGAGTAATATTAGTTTTTTGATTAGGGGGAAGGGGTAAGGGAGAATTATGTTGTTGTTGGTTATGTATTCTTCAAGTAATTGTAAGGTGTGGTCTACGGGGACTGAGGTGAAAAGTGATTTTACATCGAAGCTTAAGAATTGATGGGTGGTAGGGTTAAGTTGGTGGTTTTTTTGTATAAAATCAGGGGTGTTTTTTATATGAGCGGGAGAAATCTTGCCAAGTAGGGTTTTTAATATATTGGATAGCCAGGTTGATAATTTGTATGTGTTGCAATTTGTGTTGGAAATTATGGGGTGTAGAGGGTGATTTGGTTTGTGGAGTTTGTGGATACCATAGAATTTTGAGATACGTGTCATATGGGCTTTGTTTTTGTCGTGGATATCGGGGAAATCTTTTGTGAGCTTTTTTAGGTTACTATTGAAGGTGTCGAAAGAATTTTTTTGAGGATTTTTAGTAAGGGGAGAATAGGTTATATGATCTTGGAGAAGAGTTTGACATTTGTTAGTGTAGTCGTTGGTATTTAAAATGACTATATTATTTCCCTTGTCGCTTCTGGTTATGATTATATTTTGATTTTTTTGTAAGGTGCTAAGGGCTGTGTAGAAGAGGGCGGGAAGTTTTTCTTTTTTATTGTTTGATGTGAGACTATTAAGTAGGTAACCTTTCATGATGTCTAAATTTAGATTTTTATAAGTATTTTTATGGTTTTTTTCCAAATATTCGAAGTTAGTGAAGAATTGGAGGTAATCTTCTCCTTTTTCCAAGGCAAAAGACAAACCGTATCCAAGTAGGGTGAGTTCATGGAAATTTGGAGTATAATCTGATAGATTTTTTATGATGATGTGGGAAGAGGCTAAACACCAGAAGCTGTTTTTGAAAATCAAGTGGAATTTTTGATTTAGTTTTCTATTTTTATTTATAATAATATTGTTTTTATAAGAATGAGCTGCATCTAGTAGGTTGGTGAGATGAGAGTGATTAGTTGGGTGGAAATTATACCAATTGGTTTGAAATTTTTTAAATAAATGGTTGCATTTTCTGTAGATAGCTGAAATTTGTAGTTTTGTTTTTTGGATAGTATCTTTTAATATGGATTTGTATAGTTCTGGGAATGGATCATGTTTGTTGGGTTTGTAATAAGTGGGTATTAAAGTTTTTGTGATTACTAAGTTTTGTAGACACTTTTTTAAAAAATTAAGTTGAGATTTCTGTATATTGGCTGAGATCATTTTTGTTCGATATTTGTAGTAACAGCCTCTCAGAGTGGGATTTAAGTTAACACCGTTATAACCGGGAATCATATTGTATATTATTGATATACTACTTAACCGTTAGCGTATTTTTATGATTTATTTTTCCCTTGGTGTAAGATGGATATATTTTTCAAATAATATTCATCGGGTGGGGGATGTTAATATTAATTAGGGTAAATTTAAATTAATTTTATTTAACTATAACTTAATGATGAAATCATTAACTATTGAGTGTCCTATCATCTGTATTTGTACGGATTAGTTTGTGCGTTAGGCACACTCAAACCGTCAAGAGTGGGAACACACTCTTTTTTTTTTTTTTTTTTAGAATATATATTATATATATATATATATTATATATATATATATATATATTATATATATATATATATATATATATATATATATATATATATATATATATATATATATATATATATCACAATAAAAAATTTTATAACGAGTGTAAATAATAATAAAAAGAGATAAAAAGAATGGGTGTACTGCAGATTTAATGAATTAAAATTATCATTAAAACTTTAAACGTGGAATGGCACTTTATTTATATTTAAGACGGGATGGGACAATTAACGAGATCACATACATTAAAACTAGCTTTCGTCTAAGTTTGCTTAGACTTTTTTCAAGTTAAAGAGGAGGAGAGAGACTGTTAAGTTTGGGGAAAGAGATTGGTGAATGAATGAGAAATTTTATTAAGAATTTAGTTGGTTGGTGTATTTGTTTTTTAGGGAGGTGAAGTATTTAGAAGATAACAATATTGCATTTTGTAAATAATCAAGTGGATATTCGCCTTTTTGTTTATTGTAGTTGTGGGTATTATATATATAAATAGATTCTATTATTTTTCTTTTTCTGAGTGTTATTGGCGGTTTTTAGTGTGGAGATATTTTGTATGTCGATGTTATGATTGTATTGGGATCTGTGGTGGGTGAGGGCGGAATTAATACGGTCTTCGGTTAAATCATTTTTATGTTGTTGGGTTCGTCTTATTAAATCATTGGTTTCGCCTATGTATATGGATGGGCAGTTTTGACAGGGGATGTTATATATGCAGTTGGTATTGGGGTTGTTGGGGGTGGGGGGTTTTAAACAATGTTTTAAAGTAAATGTGTTATTTTGGGTGAAATGTATAGTGTTGGGAAAAAATTGTTTAATGTTTTTATTATTTGGGAGGGGTATGGGAAGAAAAGTTTTATTGTTCATGGTGTTGGTATTAGTGGGGTTGTAGAATTTTTTTTGGCTATATGGTAGGATTTATTAATAAAATGGGGGGGTAATTTAATTTTGTGAATGTTGAGAAGAGGAATTTGGTTTCGGAGGCGAGATGATTGGGGGAGCAGATTCGTAGTGCACGAGTATAGAGGGCGGTGAGGGTAGCTTGTTTTATTGAGTTGGAGTGAGTGGAATACCAGTGGGTGTAAGCAGGGTTGGAGGAAGGTTTGCGGTAAACGGCGTATGTTATGTGAGTTGCTTTGTGCCAAGTTAGTAATGTATCAAGGAATGGGAGTGTGTCGTTTGTCGAAAGTTCATAGGTAAAAGTGATGGAGGGATGAAGGTTGTTTATATGATTGAGAAGGTTGTTGAATTGTGTGTGTTTGGGTATGGCTGCGAAAACGTCATCAACATATCGCAGCCATGTGATGTTGTGGGTGGATGTGTAGGGTAAGATATAATTATTGAGCTCCATGTATATGTTGGCAAGGATTGGAGAGAGGGGTGATCCCATGGATAGGCCAGAGGTTTGTTTAAAGTAATTTTCATTGAAGCTAAAGTAGTTGTGGTTGAGGGTGAGTAATATTAGTTTTTTGATTAGGGGGAAGGGGTAAGGGAGAATTATGTTGTTGTTGGTTATGTATTCTTCAAGTAATTGTAAGGTATGGTCTACGGGGACTGAGGTGAAAAGTGATTTTACATCGAAGCTTAAAAATTGATGGGTGGTAGGGTTAAGTTGGTGGGTTTTTTGTATAAAATCAGGGGTGTTTTTTATATGAGCGGGAGAAATATTGCCAAGTAGGGTTTTTAATATATTGGATAGCCAGGTTGATAGTTTGTATGTGTTGCAATTTGTGTTGGAAATTATGGGGCGTAGAGGGTGATTTGGTTTGTGGAGTTTGGGGATACCATAGAATTTTGAGATACGTGTCATATGGGCTTTGTTTTTGTCGTGGATATCGGGGAAATCTTTTGTGAGCTTTTTTAGGTTACTATTGAAGGTGTCGAAAGAATTTTTTTGAGGATTTTTAGTAAGGGGAGAATAGGTTATATGATCTTGGAGAAGAGTTTGACATTTGTTATTGTAGTCGTTGGTATTTAAAATGACTATGTTATTTCCCTTGTCGCTTCTGGTTATGATTATATTTTGATTTTTTTGTAAGGTGCTAAGGGCTGTGTAGAAAAGGGCGGGAAGTTTTTCTTTTTTATTGTTTGATGTGAGACTATTAAGTAGGTAACCTTTCATGATGTCTAAATTTAGATTTTTATAAGTATTTTTATGGTTTTTTTCCCAATAATCGAAGTTAGTGAAGAATTGGAGGTAATCTTCTCCTTTTTCCAAGGCAAAAGACAAACCGTATCCGAGTAGGGTGAGTTCATGGAAGTTTGGAGTATAATCTGATAGATTTTTTATGATGATGTGGGAAGAGGCTAAACACCAGAAGCTGTTTTTGAAAATCAAGTGGAATTTTTGATTTAATTTTCTATTTTTATTTATAATAATATTGTTTTTATAAGAATGAGCTGCATCTAGTAGGTTGGTGAGATGAGAGTGATTAGTTGGGTGGAAATTATACCAATTGGTTTGAAATTTTTTAAATAAATGGTTGCATTTTCTGTAGATAGCTGAAATTTGTAGTTTTGTTTTTTGGATAGTATCTTTTAATATGGATTTGTATAGTTCTGGGAATGGATCATGTTTGTTGGGTTTGTAATGGGTGGGTATTAAAGTTTTTGGGATTACTAAGTTTTGTAGACACTTTTTTAAAAAATTGAGTTGAGATTTCTGTATATTGGCTGAGATCATTTTTGTTCGATATTTGTAGTAACAGCCTCTCAGAGTGGGATTTAAGTTAACACCGTTATAACCAGGAATCATATTGTATATTGGTAGAAGTGAAGCTAATTTAAGAATATCAAAACATTTTAGGCGAGGACGATACAAAGAAACAATACATAGTTCAGATTGTTAGTGAATACAGAAAACGGTATCCAAAATCTACTAAAACTACTCTAGTGAAGAAGTGAAATCCAAATATCTTTGATAATCTGCGTCTCAAGTAAATAATCATTTGAGCAATATTTGTAGGTAATAAATATATTTTTCGATCTCTTAGTATCATTAACCTGCTATAAAGAGTTTCGTAATGTAATAAAGGTGTTAAAAAAACTTGCTAATTAATATGTCAAATATGGAACTTTGGGGGCCTTGGGGGTCTTTTTATTGTAGTTCAATGGTGCCGTAATTTTGCATAGAGAAGTTTTCTATTTAGTGCAGCATAAATAGGGGTTGGGTGCAGCAATTGTCGAAAGATAAAATTAAGGGTGACTCTAAATATATTATATAATATATATATATATATAATATATAATATAGATATACTATATATTATAATATATATATATATAATAATATATATAGATATATATAATTAATATTTATATAAATATATATATATATATATAATATAATATATAATATAATAAGAGATAATATATATATAATATAAAATATATAATAAGATATAATATATATATATATATATATTATATAATATATATATATATATATATATATAAAAATATATATTATATATATATATATATACTATATAATATATATATAATATATATATAAATATATATATATATATATAAGATATATATATATATATATATAATATAATTATATAGAGAGAAGAGAGAAGAGAGAGAGAAGAGAGAGAGAGAGAGAGAGAGTTTTAATGAACAGAAGCTGATAAAAAGAAAAGCCCTAGTAAAAAAGATTAAATAGAGTATTTATAGAATAGGTGGAGGAATGAGTTTGTGTTTTCGAAGGAGAGGTGGCTGTGTGAAACATAATATCAAGTAGATTGATAGAGGAATTGAGTGTTTGCTAAACTAAAACTAGCTATGCTCTCTCTCTCTCTCTCTCTCTCTCTCTCTCTCTCTCTCTCTCTCTCTCTCTGCAAAAAATTATTTAGAACTATGAAATAGATCAAAGACATTTGATGTTAGGTTCGTCTCAAGAGTTATTTGATATTTTGTGGGATGTTCTTCAAAGTAAAGAGAGTAAAGATTGGTGAAGGCATTTGCCTAAGAATGATTTCATAATTTTTTAAATAGGAAATTTTGACAGAAAGGTTTCTTTTTTTCTTTTATCTATTTTTGAAATGATCGAGATTCGCCACTCGTGTGTATTTTAAATGTATGCAACATATTTTTCATAAATGGTTAAAAGTAACTTCTTTACTTTAAAATATATTTAAAGATTAGAGTAATTAAGAAAGAGGAACTGAAAAAAACCTTCCCAAGGCTAAAAATTAGGTTATCAAAAGGCTCACGTAGCATTTCCTAGGTTTATGATTTAGCACGATTGTTAGCTAATTAGGAACTATCTTGTTCTTTGGCACAAGTTAGTTGAAGGTGTGCTTCCAAAAAGAAAACAATTTTCCTATAAAACGTGCAAGCTTAGATTAAGAAAGTTTTGAAGTCCACAAGTATAGGAATCCTTAGCAAACATACGTATTCTTATTATTTAAAAAATATCAGTCACTGGAAGATGAAAAAATATGCCTCATTGGGTTTGAACTATCAGTTACTGCCAACGAGAATCAAAATATTCAAAACTTTTGTGATGAGCTACAACAGCTTTCATCTATGAATTAACTCTTACACGAACGAGTACTCTTAAAGGCTGTAAAAAGTTATCTAATTTTTTATCTTGCAGATATCGATTATATATATATATATATATATATATATAATATATATATATATATATTATATATATATATATATATATATATATATATATATATAGATGTAAATACTGCATTAAACCGCAGTTCAATTTGCATAGATAAAATAACTCCTGAGTGATTCTTCACTTACCAGGATTAGATCCTGGGCCCTCGCAACGGTACGCCAAGCGTGTTACCACTCGACCAAACGACAAGCTAAAAAAAATACGCAACTTAAACCTATGATAGAGTGCTCTATTCAATAGGAATAAGGACTGCCTATGGCTGGACAGATAACCTCAGCCACGCATCTCCGCTTGCCACTCGTCAAGGTAACACAAGACCCATGTAAGGAGACCACTTTAGATCGGAGTATAATTTGTATAGATTTAAATACTGCAATTAAACCGTAGTTCAATGTCCTGTGGTTACCTATTGACCCGAGTGCAAGCGGAGATGCGTGGCTAAGGTATCGTCCTGCCATAGGCGGTCCTTATTCCTATTGAATAGAGCACTCTTTCATAGCTTTAATTCGCGTATCTTTTTAGCTTATTGGTTGAGTGTAACACGCTTGGGCATTACCTTCGCGAGGCCCGGATCTAATCCTTGGTAAGTAAGAATCACCTCAGGAGTTATTTTATATAATATATATATATATATATATATATATTATATATATATATAATATAATATATATATATATATTATATATATATAATAAATTTTTAAAATATATATATATTCTACCTTTTCCACCAAGCGCTGAGATTAGGGTACAGCCCTGTCCTCTGCAAAGCCCCTCCATGCGGATCTGTCTCGGTAGAATCCTTCCTCTTCCACCTCGGCAATAGATCTTCCTCGCTTCACCATCGACGCTGCAACACCATCCCTCCATCTTCTTCTTGGTCTCCCAGCAGGTCTTCTTCCTTCTGGCTGCCAGTCGTAGAATCTCGCAGGGTATCTCTCCTCATTCATTCTTCGGACATGGCCATACCACCTCAGCTGTTGTCTCTCTATCAACCAATCAATGGGCTCTATTCCAAGCTCGCGCCTAATTTTCCGAATTTCTTCTTCGCTCCCTTCTCGTCACTCCCGCTATCAGTCTCAGCACTCTCATTTCTGCTGCCACAATCTTGCTTTTTGTTCTGGTGGTAAGGGTCCAAGCTTCCGACCCATATACGAGAGTAGGTCTTAGTATTGTCGTATATATCAAAACCTTAACATCCCTCGGTACATGCCTGTTTTTCAGCAATCCATACAGCTGTCCCACACCCCTCGAAAACCTGTTTATTCTCTCCTCAATCTCTCCGGCCATTTCTCCATCCACGTTTACAGTAACACCCAGGTATTTAAATTTTTCCACTTCCTTCAACCTTTCCCCCTCTATCACGATGTCAAGCACCTCTCTTTCTCTAGAGATCTTCATCACCTCCGTCTTTTCCTTATTTATTTTTAATCCTTATATATTATATGTCTCCCCACCTATCAACCGCTCTTCAGAAGTCGCTCTGTCCACTTGTCACCACATATTGATATATGCATCTGATATGCCATAGGCAATTCCAACAGTCCTCTCCAAACAAACCTCCGGATACACCCATGCCATATATATGATAAAAACAGCAGAGGAGAAACAAAACTCCTACCCGTCTCACTCCCGCTTTTGTACATGGAAACCATTTTCCTAACCAAACGCTGTTTCTGACGGCACTCATTACATGAGTGACATAGAGGACTGGCGTATCACTCTTATTAACTGGGTTCAAACATCATATACGGATTTCAAGGCGTTCCCACAATTTCTCCCGCGGCACACTATCAAACGCTTTCTCTAGATCTATAAAAAGCAGCATAATGTCGTCTATCTTACTCCCAACTCTTCTCAATCACCATCTTCAAGCTAAAGATCAAATCGGTGGTTCCTCTTCCCGGTCTAAAACCATATTGGGCCTCATTCAATTTATTCTCCACACTCGTTCTAAGTCTCCTCTCCAAAATCCTTTCATATATCTTCAAAGCATGGGGCAGAAGAGATATCCCCCTATAGTTGGAACACTCACCTCTGTCTCCCTTCTTAAATATTGGACATATTATTGCCTTCCCCCATTCCTCTGGTACCCTTTCCTCTCTCCAAAATCCGTTGAACAGTCTCCACATCCACTGCACCACCTCCTTCACTCCCTTAAATATTTCAGCAGGTAATCCGTCGATACCTGTACTCTTACCATTCTTCATACTGTTTATTGCGGTCTCCACTTCCTCCATTGATATTATCTGTTCATTATTTGGATTTTCCGCACCCGCTTGTTGTTCAACAGCGATATCAACCTGGTGTTGATCCTCTGCTCTTCCCCGCCGTTCGACCTCTATATTTGGATTGTATAATTCGAAAAAATACTCGCTCCATCTATCATTAACCTCCTCTGGTTCTATTTTCAATCTGCCTTCCTTGTCTTTAACTAAGTGTCCTGTTATATATATATATATATATATATATATATATATATATCATATATTATAATATATATATACACACTATATTTTTTTTATATATATATATATATATATATAATATAATATATATATATATATATATATATAGTATATATATTAATATATATATATATATATTATATATATATATATATAATATATATATTTAATATATTAATATATATATTATATATATATATATAATATATATATATAATATATATATATACTATTATATATTCGCACAAACTTCAGTTAATTTTAGCAAACATAGACATTTCAGGGAATGGAAAGAATGTGTCACCGTTGGATTCGAACCGACGCATATTGCGAACGAGAACGAATAATCCATCGCCTTAACCATTCTGCTACTCCATTTCGAATGGTTAAGGCTATGGGGTAATTCTTTCTTTCTCGTTCGCATTGCTTCGGTTCGAAT
Source organism: Trachelipus rathkii (assembly GCA_015478945.1). Lineage (NCBI taxonomy): Eukaryota > Metazoa > Arthropoda > Malacostraca > Isopoda > Trachelipodidae > Trachelipus > Trachelipus rathkii. The sequence continues at coordinate 32,864 of JABUQX010009742.1, read as the reverse complement.
CCCTGCGGAGACAATTTCATTACTTTTCCGTAATATATTATATATATATCAATATATACTATATATATATATATTATATATATATCTCATACATATCTATTTTCTTTTGTATTGATTATTTCTGATGTTTTAAATATATATATATATATTATATATATATATATATATATATATATATTATATTGGGATTTACCGATACCAGAAAAGAGGCCGATAGCCGATACTCTATTTTTTAGGTGCCGATACCGGATAACTTTAATTAATTAATGATACACGGTAATAAGATAGAACATTTGTCTACTGCTAGGCAACTCAGGATTGCATTCCCTGCACAACCATAACTTATTCATTTATTTATATTTGGTTGTGCTCAAGTATATATTTATTTTATAAATTAAAATAGTATGTTAAAGGAATAATAAAAATAAATATGATAATGTGTTTAATGTTTGTGTCATTTCAAAACAACACATTTCCATTTTTCAGTAAGTATTAACAAAGCTTAGCTACTAGCTTTAATGTTTTAACATGATTACAATTTACAAGAAGGTTCTTTAACTAGCTATAATAAAAAAAATAAAAAATCTGAAAGAAGAGACCTCAGTTAATCAGCTGAAAAGAAAAATAAAAAAAGCAATAACTCATAGCAATATACTAATAATATACGCAATTACGATAAGATACATATCATTCAATATTCAATTAAATTCTCAAACTGTGATGCAAAAACCATTAAGCTTTTGCTAGTATCTGTCGAGGAGCCTGCTTCCTTTTTTGGGGTGTTTTACATCCCACTAACTAAAAATACGCTCGCTCTCGACTGATGAGGGAGGGGCTGATAATTATTTCCTTGCAAGCTCTGATAATAATGGAACCTTGGCCCCATTTTCATGCTACCACATGAAAGGATTCTCTTCTGTAGGCAGCATTTCCATATTTTTTTGTAGAGCGTCAATCTTCCTCTTTCACAGATTGATATTTGATATTATCTTTGCTTCCTTGATGACTGTCCTTTCAGTTTTTTTCGATGGGGTTTCTTGGTGTGATTTCTTTGAAGGTGATTGAGATGTCAATGCAATTTCGGTCATGAACTTAGCAAAGTCTAACATTTCTAAACCTCTTCATCTTCAGTAGGTTTATTTGCTGAAAAGCCACCCTCGTCACTATCAGTGCTGTTGCAGGGGTTGCTGATAAGGCGGCCTCCACTTCTGTGAATCTTTTTTTTGTCACGTGAGTAACGCTCCTCGGTTATGCTATTTAAATGCAACTTCTAGAAGTTGTTCTACGTTGAAAGCTGTTGCTATCACTGGGAGTTGATCAACTGACTTTTTTCTTCCCTTATTAAGAACATTTTTTTAAGTTTGTACCGCAAATTACGACAGATGAACACAGACGTAGGCTTTAAAGTGGAGGTAGATAAATTGAGTATAACACAGATGATGGAAGAGAATTCCCCAGAACAGAGGTGGCAGGAAAGAAGGAAGCACGCGTAGCAAACTAGTCTTGAAGTTACTTAATATCAAACACAAACTCATGTGCCGAACAGAGCAACCCTTTGTGCTACGAGGGGTCGTAAAAGGTCGGTGGTCGCGAGGTTGGAAAAGTTTCCCTCTAAAAGCACTTGCGCTAAACGGTACCTATAGAAAAAGAGATAAAGCACAAACCGCGCCGCAAAGATAGAGGGGTCAAGTGAACTAGAAAGTCCAGGAAGTTATAAGCCTTTTGGCCTTTCACTCGACCCTACCAAAAGCCGGGTGAAACAGAGCCCCAGATATGAGAGCATTACTCCTAAAAGGGTTGGATGAGACCCTTGTCTACGCTGGAGTAACTCGAGAAGAGGAAAAAAGTCTAGCAGTCAGAACTCAAAGTTTCTTTGAGGCCGCCTAGCAACCCGTTGTGATGTGAGGTTCCAAGACATTTTTTTGTTTTATGTTAAGGCCATGGATGTTTATATTATCAACCAAGGAGAGACTAGAGAACGTCGAAAGAGGTAGGAAACTTAGGTGGTCCTTAGAGAGGGAGATTTTGTAGTTGAGTTTTTTAAGAATTAAATTTCACAAAGGTTGAGACGAACCCCCGAAATTCCTTATCAGATCCGTGAGAATAGAATCGGAAGATTAAGACGAGAGGCAATTCTAGAAGTAAAAGAGGGAGCAGAATTGAAATGAGTTGAAAAATGAAGGGTCGAGTTATTGGCATATGAGTGGATAGAGTTAGATGAGCAGGTGAGAAGATCATTAATGAAAAGCAGGAATAAAGTAGGAAATAATACAGAACCATGAAGAACACCAATATTGACAGAGAAAAGAAGAAGTCGCCTATCAACAATAGCCTATATTGAGCGATTTGGAAAGAAGCTAGGACATAAGTAAGCAAAGGGAAGAAGAAAACTCAAAGAGGGGAGCTTGAAGAGTAGTGACGCGTGCCATACCCGTCAATGCTTTGGATATTTCCAAGCGCCACCACCAAGTTCCAGTAGTTCCAAGGGCCGGAAAATCCATAAAAATCTGTTAAATAGGAAAGTATATCGCCAGTAGACGCCTTGAACGCCGAAAGCCGTAATGGCGATCGAAAAGAGGGAAGAGATTCTAGATGGTCTAAGAAGGGAGAGTTAAGAAAGTTCAAGATCTTAGGTTAAGGTAGGTTAAGTGTGTTCAAGATTGGTTTTGGGAACGTCGGAATGGTGTGTAGGTTCTTTAATTGGGTGCTTCAGATCGTTGGAATACTGACTGATGCATTCGGCTTTTCCTCCACACCTAAAATCAGTACTAGAGAGAACCCATCATTCAGTGTTTGTTGACATTGAATCCCGCTAAATAAAGAGGACCTACCAGTATTTGGATGAGAAGGATATGACAGTTTTT
>JABUQX010009742.1:0-20000 GCA_015478945.1 Trachelipus rathkii | reverse complement strand
TATGTCAAGTACTACCACACAACATTTTCCATAGCCCAAAAAATCAAAAAGTCCATAAATTAGAAAGATATTAAGATACATCATCAGTTGATCTATAGTGTCGAAAGCCATACTGATGATTTGTAAGAAGGTAATGAGATTCCAGATGATCAAGGAAAGAGTGTTTAGTATAATTTAAAGGGTTTTAGCAAAATGCATGTGAGAGCTATAGGACAATATAGTCAGAAACATCAAGGCTGCTATCTTCTTTAACAATCGACTGGATATACACGTGCCTCTAACACTGAATTAAGAAAGCATAGAGAGTGAAATTAAACGAAAACAGGAGCCAGTTAAAAGTCCCCTCCCCTATAACATTTTTATATATTTGACGAAAGGTCAGAATTTTGTATTATTTTTACCAGAAAGGGAGCAAAGGAAGTCAGCGCACATCCCGTTAAATTGAAAATAGAAAATGTGAAAGTTATTGGGAACTAGCCTATTTCCCCTCCCAATACTCATAGCCAATTTCCTGAATGGCATGAGAGCTTGTACAATCGAACTGTTCATTTTGAAAAGAGAATGATTTAGAATATGGGGAGAATGAGCTTATCATAGGTTGCTTGCTGTCTATGCTTTTGTGTCTGTGAGATTTTTCAAATGCGTATGAGGTTAGGCGTAGACGATTGCTTTCTTTTAACATTGCAAACTTTGAATCTGTGAATCATTCAGGAATTCATTCTCCAACGACCTTATTATTTGTTACTACAACTTATTTTACAATTTCCGTTTGAAGGGTAAAGTGTGTGCCTATATAAATACTGAAACTCAAGTAATGAGTCTTGGAAACCTTGAATCTTCTAACTTTCATATTCTATGACGTAAAATGTATCTTCTTACTACTGCCATATATTCTGGGACTTTAATATGGGTGATTTTTGAATGCATTTCCTCTCTTCTACTCTGACTATCCTTGGAGTTATTCCTGCTTTGGCAATGAGAATTATGCCTAGTTTGCTCATAGTATAACCGAGTATATGAGCAAAATTTTTCCTTATTCTGCTACATTTTTAATCAAAATGAACGGAGCTTAATAACACCTGTTGTCGAGCCCTTCAGAAATGGAAAAGTCTCTTTCTCCTACAACTAGTTAATTTTTATTCACTTAAAAGAGTAATATTATTCTAGCAAAGTGTGCCATCTCCAAAAGAAAATGCGTTTACTTTTTTGTCTTCTCCTACTGATAAAAGTTTCTAGGCTTTTAAAATATATCTGTAATAAAAGCAACTTCTGTAAATGTAATTTTTTATCTTTTATTTGTAATGATATTATTGCAACTAACACTTCTCTCTGAAATAGTTAATCTCTTCAGTCACCTTATTTTCACCTTATTTTATCCTGGAGGATTCTGGCATCCCTCTTGCTGCCCCTAATATCCCTTTTATATGGGGTTCCTCATTCACTTCTAATTTTTTTTCAAATCATTTCATATCAGCTGTAATTCCTTTTCTTTAAATTGTAGTGTTCATCAGGATTCTTTTTTATATCCCCTATATTCCTCCTTTCCATTGGCGATCTTCACCTGATCATTCAACTCTTATGTATTGTTTTATCGATGATTTAACTTATTCTTCAACACATTTGAAAACTGCTCTCCTTTTTAATTATAGTGCTGCTGCTCGACTTCAGCTTTCCTATTCTATTTTTTCCTGATCTGGACGGAATTCTTCGCACTATACCTTCAACTATACAATATAGTTACAAACCCTTGTATGGAGTACTGTTCACATACCTAAGAGGGGACTACAATTCTACACGTTATTTAGATGGCATTGAATCTAAGAGTTAAAGACTGATAGAGTGTCCTTCAATTTCAAATTTTCTTGATAATCTGCTTCTACGGTTTGATGTTGGCACCTTACCCCTTTTCTGTATCTTATACAATGACATGTGCTCAAAGAAGTTGACCTCATATATTCTACGTTGGGACGAACTCGTATCAGAAAGGATACTGTAGCATTACATGACTTTCTCTCGATGTGGTGCCTTTTTATCTCCAGCAAAAACATATGTTCGGTGGAAATCTTTGTCATCATCTGGTTTTTTATTGTAATTGAACTTTCTCACTATTAAACTACCTACTGCGCCCCCTTTAAATATTTGAGTTAGGTTGGAATCGTGTGATATTTTCAGCAAAGCCCTCTTCTTGAATAGTGCTTTGCGCGTGTGTGAATGGTATCCTCTAATAAAATTATGGTTTTGTACATTAAATATTTGATGTTTGTAGCAAATAAAGTCGGTAACAAATGAAGAGGGGAGTTCCTTAATGCAGAAACAATGAAATATAAATGAGTAAGAGATTTGAGACATGTATTCATTAGAATTTGAGAGTGGATGATACTTAAGGCAGCCTATCTTTTATGAACTGAGGCAGAAGACTAAATACAGTCAAATTTTTTTAAATGAATGATTTGAAGTAACCATGAGGGTATAAAATGGGTAAGATAATTTAAGACATGTATTTCAATAGAAACTTTGAGAATGAGATGATACTTAAGGCAGCCTATCTTTTTTATGAACAATCTGAGGCAGAAGAGCTAAAATATCAGTCAATTTGTTGAATTTTTTTTATACATAGGAACTTTATTAACTATAAAGTTTTTTCTCTTTCACCAACTTACATTATCATTTAGATTGAAACGTGGTCTATCTAGCAGCAATAGTAACTAGTGGGTAAACTTGAAGCTTATGACTTTGATGAAATTTTTTATTAGTATATGTACGTATGAAAAGTTTTTGCCTTTCCAATGTTTTAAATTGAATTCCTTTATCTATCTAAGTCGTATCCAATGTATTGACATTAGAACATGATTACCAACATACAAAGTAACGCACTATAGATTTTTGTGATAACAAGTTTGTCAACACCAGCAACTGCAAAATATTTTACACCAAATTTCTCGCCACTTATATAAGGACGTCATCTGCTCTTGATTAAAAATTGTTTCATAATGTGTGAGGTAATTTTCTTCACGAGGTACTTCTAAAAAAAGTAATAGCTTTGAAACTTTTTTATTTAAACTATCTCACTCTTGTAACTTTATAATTTCCCTCAAACTGAAGAGGCTTTGCGTCCCTGTTATTTTGCTATAAACAATTAATTGATGGCTGCTTAGTTTGAAGTCCTTACTTTTTAATGAACTCCTGTAAATAATAATAGTGTAAGTTGTTTTTTATAATCGTGTAATTTGCTTTTTAAAATATTTCATACATCATGATCATCATTTTACCCTATGATATAAACACCTATGCACATCCTTTCATATAGTAAAATTCGCACACAAAAATTCTTCGGCCAGGACGTCTTTCTGGCAATTCAACACAGATAACTGCAAAGGTTTAAAGCAAGTTTTCCCAGTAACTTCCACAACATTGAATAAAAAATATATGAAAATGCCTTCTTTGGGCACAATGAATAAACACTGGTGTCATACATCTACTCACAAAAGCCCTAATCCACAGAGAATTCAACTCAATTACTTATTGGCGATTCAACAACGCCAATTGTTTGATCTATGAAGAGGTTCTACTCCCTTTTTCAATTAAGACTTAACTAATATCTCCGATGTCCACAAAATATAAATATGATGAATAGTTTCTTATGCTAAGAGTTTTTCCTGGCTCTGTTTCAACACGAAAATAAATGCCTATTTCTCCCTTTTTAATTAAAGACGTTCCGTGGCTGGTTTCCTCTGCTACTGAAAAACATAAAGACACTAACTTTGTTGTGTACGTGGGCCCTGACCTTTTTCATTTTACACACAAACTAGGATGGTAGCAAGAAGCTCAGAAGGAGAGAGAAGAAAACAAGAATAGGAATGAGGAATGAGGGGATGGAACAAGGGTCAGAAGAGTTGATTAGCAATTGATTGGAAGAAATGATTTGTTGGGAGAAGTTATTGTATTTTATGTTTCATCCCACAGAGAAAGTTATTCTTACCAAAAACAGTCCACTTAGTACTAGGATTCGACAAAGAGACTTCAATGACGAAGAACCCTTTTTCTACTTTTAGAGTTTGAGAATGGACTGTGAAAATTTCATCCCCAAGAACCCATAATCATTCTTTTTACCGGATGAAACTTTCGGTTCTTTTCCGTTTTGAGGAGACAAGAAATATTGATTTACATATCGACTCTTTCGATAGATATATTGCTCCCTAATATCGCTAAAGTCGCTGAAAGATGACCCTTTTAGACTCACCGAAATTATAATTCCTGAAGTTATTCTTTAAAAACATTTTATTATTTATACAATTTATACATTATATATATATAGATATATTATTATATATATATACTATATGGTAATAGTATTATAATACTATAATATATATATATATAATATATACATATATATTTATATATATATATATATATATATATATACTATATATATAATTGGAGAAAGAGAGAGTTTTTGATATAATTGTCGTGAATTGCAACTTCAATTTTTTACGAGAGCTCGAGACGACGGGGAATCAGAGGCGGGGACGAAGTCCACAGCGCTACTAGTGTCGGCTTTGCACCTGGTCTCGTTCCGTTATGGGGTGGTTGCGTTGGTCCACCGTGGAGAGGGGATGCGCGAAGTTAGACTAATGACTCCTAGATATTCGCTCGCGGTCTATCGTTTGCGATTGATTCAGTTTTCGGGCGTCTTCTCGTCATATGAGTTGTTAAATGTGAGAGTCATGTTATATACTGATATTAATTTTCTTGTTATTTGAATGACGCCCGGATGCGCTTTCATTCGACAAAATTCTTTACAAATCGCGTGTGATGTGCGAAGTATAGTGGAGTTTTGCGTGGTATTGCTACCATTGAGACAGTGGAAGTAAATCCTATGCATTTTACATACCGCTTATCTGATTCTGTTTCTTGTAAGTTAGTTTTGTTTTTTTTTAATTATCTATACCAGTAGCAAAACATATTTGCTTTTAATAACATATTTATAAAAATTTGTTTTATTTGACTGGAAATGTATTTCACTGACGCATCTTTTATTATTTCAAGGGACTCCATATAGCTATCGTAAATACGATATAACATTGATATATCTGTCCCCTCCAAACCGGAATAAGATCTAAACTTTCAAATGGGAACAACACACCAGCTGCATGGGTATGGCAAAGGATATCTGCCACCAAATTTTTAGAAAATTTTCTATAAATACATTTGAAGGTAAAAGCCTACGTTTTATAGACCATAAAAAAATTTGATTTCGTTTCCAAAAGAATTCAAGCCTGTGCTATTCTTGTGGATCACACAGTTGATTAAATTTGTCCAAAAGATCTCAATTAATTTGTTAAACAAAAAATTATTTTTCATTGAAACATAGGCGAACTATTATTATTTGTGCGTATGCACATGAACGTATTTTTGTTTTTGTCATTATTGTTTGGAAGCGACTGCTTTTTTTAGTTGTTGCTTGGCTTGTGCGAAATATAAAATACTATATGAGTATTATAGTATATATATAATATATATATATATATTATATATATATATATATATAATATATATATATGTATATTACTATCTATTACTAAAAGGTATTGTGTGATAGCTATTGAGTGTTGCAGGGTTATACAGTAGGTTACCCCTAAGTAAGTAGTCATATATATATATATGAATATGTAGGCGTTTCTTCTGTCACACAGTTCGTACCGTAGTATTGGCCAGTAAGACTTTCGTCTGTCAGATAGTGGACCTTCTGTCAGAGAAAGGTGCCTGTGGGAAAACTACATAGGTTCCCCTATAGTGGCTGCATGTCTCGGGTTCCTGAGGCTGGCCAGGCCTATCGCGGACGCCGGCGATTACTGCCATTTGTAGGCACAGGCGACATTCCAACAGAATTCCACGCATTAACCTGAACTCTGAGTGAGACGAACTACGAGTTGAGTATAGAGCGAATAGGGCTTCCATTCTCTTGCTCGTCTTCTAAGATCTCGATAGCGGCTGGGCCCCATCGGCTTTGCTAACCGGATCAGCTGCCTCATTGTCCGGCACTTTGAGCTTCGAGGAGCGCTTCTTATATAATAAGCGCCTGATTATATAATATATATATAATTAATAAATATATATTAATAATATATATATATAACAGGCGGAGGAGAACTAGGTGTAGTAATTAGGAGTGAGGTTGATAGGGTCATATACGTATAGTGTGAGGGGAGCTGGTATGATGAGGTATTACTATAAACTAATCGCGTGTTGATAGCTGCAATCTCTTATATATTTGTCGGTCTTATATATATGTAGTATAGTATATGCCATTTACTTATCTAGATTCAAGGTAAAAAAGGTCAAACAGTCAGTTTGTATTATTAGTATAGTTTACTAATGGTTTAACAAGACGTACATTAGGCTTATAAACCTAACATAATGTATATCTGTATTTTACTTCTCTATTGTGTATATATTATATATTATATACATACTTGGTATATAATAGTATATGAATATAATACGTGGATAGTATATTACGTATCTTTGTCAGGTGTATATTATGCTATATTATGAGAGGGCTTATATGTATTGGTCCCTCCTCTTGTAAGAATATTGATAATATGGGTACTAGTCAAACTTAGACGATGAGAGGTAACTATTCCGATAATCCGCGTAACGAGATTTCGAACACCAGAGTCTTTAAGTTGCCGTGGTAAGGCAAGCAATAATAACGCTACTCTATCCGTGCAACACTCTCTGGTGCGCTTCATTGAGTTCGCTTAAAATTAAGGCTTTCTTAGAGAGCGCTTATCTAATACGTATCAATTGTAGATCTCACTTAATGCACGATGAATTGGAACTTAGTAATGTTTTTCTGCCGAAATTTAGCATTCTCAAGGCTTTTATTATTCTCGTTCTGTCAATATATAGCTCATAGTAGCTTTAATAAAATAAAATAAAAATTTATTAAAATTAAGTTAAATAAGATATTATATATATATTATATAATATATAATATATTCATTGAGGGGTACTACATATTATTGACTGATCTACGTATGCAAATACCTTAAGAGAGTTGGTTATATATATATGTAGGATATTATATACCTAATCGAGTCGAGGTGGGGAGTGTACTTGTATTAACATATGTAGTAAGGCGATAAGTATGTATCAGATCATCGATATGGCGATCGTATAGTAATATATATATTATATATAATTATCTATATATAATAAATTATAATATATATTATATAGTATATAATACTATATATATATATAATATATATATATTATATATATAATATATATTTATGTATATATAAGTATATATATATATATATAGTATCAAATGTTATATATACTATATATAATATATCTTACTAGGCAAATATAGTTATATATCTATATCCATATATAATATATACTATATGTAATATCTATTACATAGCTTATATCTATATAGTATATAGAATAATTATACCTATTAACTATTAATATATATAACCAGCATCTGTTTCTTTCATTTATACGACGTTTACAATATATAAGATAACGTCTTAGTAGTAATATTATTTGTTATTATATATATATATATATAGATTATATAATATATATATATATAATTATAATATATATATATATAATACTTATAGTTATATGTATATATTTTAAATATATGTATATCATGTATACATCATCACGATATACAGCCTATATTCTAGGTATGTAGTATATAGTATACTGAGATACTATAGGGACGTCCGCTAGCGCCTTGTATCTGAGCTCCATATATTGAGAGCCTGCGACGGAGTTGTTTATAAGCCGTTGCGTATACTATACTATAGCTGTCAAGTCTATATATTTCATAATATATATATACTACGGTACATTATATATATAGCATATTAATTATTTTGTAGTAATATGTAATACACGGATCAGCGTACACTTACCTATTACGTATCTTAGTAGTATATAGGTATACTAAATAGTATAGGAGTGCTTCTTACATATTGGAACTAGTAGAGTATTTCTTAATTTATATATAATGGAACTGTATAATATTAGTTCCACTTATCGTAGCTAAATATAAGATATGACATATTATATATAATAGATATATATACTAAATATACTTATTATATTTTATATCGCTATAATATATATGCCAGAGAGAGAGAGATTATATATATTTATATATTATAATATAATATAAGCTAATATTTATATATATTTTATATATATATAGAGTATCATATATATTACTACATATACGCGTTCATACTATGGCTATAATTTAAATCTATATATACAGTGTCGACACGAATAGTAGTATAATAATATAACATTATATAGTATATGTGTATATATATAGCATAATATATTACATAATATTATATATTATATATATACTTCGCAGAATATTATAATATCCTGTAAGGAGAGCTATCACAGTATAATAATATATAATATATTATAGGATAATATGAGCATGGCTGTTTAGTAAGACATATATAGCGTTAGTGAGGAGATATATCAGTATATACGTAAGTATGATGTATATGATAAGATTCGAGTGGTATAGCGTGTTAGCATGATACCTTAGTTGTGGTATCGATCTGGTATACCTGATTAATCTAGCACTAACGTTGCGCGGCTATATACTATAGTATGTTGTAGGTGAGCGGTCACTATGTTATACGTTAGATTAGTATGTATGTTGTTATAGTCAACTGGATATGTAACGGCTGGTTAATATCTTATTATATAAGATATCATGATTTGCACCTGTTATCAGATATATAACTGTGTTCGCCTGCTCGGATGTGTCAGCTATTGGTGTAATTAGATTAGGTATGATATATCTGGAGGTGAGGAGGGTCTGTATAGTTGTGTATATGATAATATATCCTTTATACTGCCCACCGGAGTCTAGATTTTAGGTGTATATCTGATGTACGTTAATTGTTTTAGCAGTACTTTTAATTCACAAAAACACGTAGTCACTGACTCCATATCTTTTAATTAGAGTCAAAATAACGCTCGTATACGTTTTATATGAAACAAATAGAACAAGTCGCTTGTGAGCCAAAATTCCCCACATTCTTCCTGCAAATGCGACGCATAAGAATTCAGGTTTGGCCTTGTACGCCTGCAATAGCGATACGCTTGCAATAGCGAAAGCCGACTCTTTCAAATGTACAAGACGCCTCCCTCAGTCACTTCTAGCTTTGTAAACTGTTGAGATGCTTGTGAACGCCTGTGTTGTGAAAATGAACGATCTATAAACCCTTCTACTTTTCTATAAGTATATATAGTTATTTATATATAAAATAATATATAATACTATATATATATAGAGGTATACGATTTATATATATATATAATATAATATAATATATAATATATATAATTAAATTTATTAGATGTAATTTAAGTATTATATAGTGATAGTATATATACTATCTAGGTAGAATATACTCATATATATACTATTAAATATTTCTAGTGTAGTTGCTCCAGTTTACCTGGTTTAGAGATAATTAATTTGTTAACTTTAATTAATCCACCACTGCAGCTCCTACCTATATATATATATATATAATACAGTGAGATTACATTATATATATATATAATCTTATATGTAATATATATATATATATATATATAGTATATATATAAGTATATAGTAGGTTATGACTATACCTAAACAATAATAGTTGATACCCGATATAAAAATAAATATATTATACCGGTGTGTTTGCATTTAAATCTTTACTGTTACAGAGATAATTTTAATATTAAATTGCACTAGACAGATTTCGCGCAGCTGAAGCGAAGATAAGAGTTTGAATGTAGGGTACTATATGAACCTTAGAAGGTAATGTCCAAACCATTATACTGTTATTGTGTCATCTTGGAGAATAATATTTTAATGTCCTTCATTAAAAAATTAAGCTGTATTGACATTGTAAGTCAAAGCATTAAAGAATCATGAAACATATAAAACCATCTAATTATATGTAATAGTTGAAATTAAATTAAAATAGTTTTAAGTATTATTTTAAGATGTTGAGAATTGCAACGCATTCACGCCACATATATCGTTTATGCAGTTATGCAAAGTAATCACCCATTATTGATACCTTATTAATTTTATCAATTATGTTTTATTATGTACTTTTCTTATCAAAAATTTAATATTTTTATAGGTGTTTTTATACTGGATTTTGTTTGTCTATTGGATTTCATGTGTCTTTAAAAGTCCCCTATGGGCAGAAAATAAAAGATTATCAGAAGTCTTGCTTCATTGCCCTTCGAGACGAAGGTGGTCATTCAAGAGGAAACGACCACCACATTTGGCTTCTCTTGCTTCGGATTATGAACCGTGCTTTTGGAACGCACGATCAGATGACGATGTCCGTGCCCTGTGCCGCCGCTATTTACTCACCAAGACACCTCTATGGGCCAGAAAGCGTTGGGAAACGCAGAAGTAAGGAGGACAGATATAATCAGATCAAATTCTGATTACATCTACTCTAAAAACAACTTTTATATATATATATATATATACATATAATATATATATATAATATATATATATAATATATATAGTAATATATATATATATATATAATATATATAATAGTATAGATATTAATATAATATTATATATATATATATATATATGACAGATGCTATAACTTCAAAAATAATTAGCTAGCTAGTTAGGTATATAAAAAATGAATAAAGAGTTCGTTGGCCAAACGTATTTTATATTTTTTAATACTGAAACTCTATTTGGTGTGAATCATGCAAGCGATAAATATTGTCGCAGATAACATAGGTATCTAATATATATTATATATAGCCTATATATATAGTAGTATATAGGGCACAACCAGCAGATGCAGATTCCAGATAAATCTACATAATATAATATAACAGAGTGTTGTATTGCAACGTTTGGGATAATATATTATTTATATATTTATATAATATATATATAATTGATGTATAAAGTTGTTTTTAGAGTTAGAGTGTTAATCAGAGACATTTGATCTGATTATAGTCATGTATCCTTGCATCTCTTACTTCTGCGTTTATCCCGGAACGCTTTCCTGACCTCATAGAGGGTGTTCCTGTGGGTGGTAAATAGCGGCGCGAAAGCAGGCACGACATCGTCATCTGATCGTGCGTTCCAAAAGCACGGTTCATAGTTCGCGAAGCAGACGAAGCCAGAGATTGTGGTGGGTCGTTTCCTCTTGAATGACCACCTTCGTCTCGAAGGGCAATGAAGCAAGACTTCGGACAATCTCTTTATTTTGCCCAATGTGGGACTTTTAAACCAAGAATACAAATATCAGATCAAACATCAGACCATATACGAGACCAAGTATTAGACACCTATAAAGCATCAAATCTCCGGTTAGAAAAATACATAATAAAAAATAATGGATAAAATAATTAAATGTATTAATAATTGTTAATTAATCATATAATTTTCATAAAGACATATGTGGTTGAATGGTTAGCAATTATCAACATTTAAATAATCAAATGTGAAGTAAAATTTGCATGTATTACAGGTATGACATTAGATGAGTTTGATCTGTTTCATGTTTGAATGCTCTTATAATTAATACATATGATATTTTTATAGAAGGAATAAATTTAATTATACACAATAAAATAGTACAATTAATGTTTGGACATTACCCTTGCTAAAGATCCTATGTAAAGTCTGTTAGAATATTCGGGGCGGCATTTAGAGTGATGCATACAAACTCTAATCTTCGCTTCAGCTGCGAAATCTGTCTCCGTCAATTAAATATAAAATTATCTCTGTAAAGATTTAAATGCAAACACACCGGTATAATATAATTATAATTATGTTGAGTATAGTCGTTAGACTATACTTTTTTATATTGTAAAGTAGTATAATATATATATATATAATATATATAAAGTTTATATATATATTACTTAATTATATATATATCACTGAGTATTCATGCTATATATAATGAAGGCTAGGAGTGAGTGGTGGATAATTAAAAGTTAACACACATAATTTTATTGATTTATCTCTTAAAGCTCAGTAAACTGCGAGTCAACTCACACGAGATAATATTTATAATAGAGAGCTATGTATATGAGGTGTCGGTGTATTGATGAGTGTCACTGGTTTTTATTATATATATATTTTTGTGGAATTTCCGTATATTATATGCCGATGAGTATTAATGAGTGCGGAGAGTATTATATAAGATTAACTATATATATTGTATCGATATTATAATTAAGTACATGAGAATATTTAATTATTATACGAGTATTGAGAGTGCTCTTGGTATGTGTGTGTTTGTTTTTGTTTTTGGTTGTTTTTTATTTTTATTTTTTTTAGGGGACCGCGAGTCGTGTGTCCATGTATGGAGGTGGGGTCCTTCGGACTCTCTGCACTTCTATTGCCTATGACTGACTTACGTCGGACTAGATATATTATATATTATGTTATATAGAAAAGTGTTAAAAGGGTTTACTTAATTTTTTCATTTTCACAACACAGGCGTTCACAAGCATCTCAACATTTTACAAGCTAGAAGTGACTGCGGTAGGCGTCCTTGTACGACTTTGCAAGATCGCTTTCTGCGTACTCTAGAGCACGTCGAGGCCGAGAACTCTGGCAGATCTATGCGCCGCTTTGTCTCTATAGAAGTATGTGGAGGTTTGGCTCAGATCGACTGTTCATTTTGTCGATTCATAGTACACCAGCGTGTATGGCAGCGTTATTTGACTTAGTGATAGGATATTCCGTGTGTTATGAGATTTAAAAAGTACTGCTCAGAGATGTTACGACCATAGTAGCGCTATTGGAGTATCCTTGATTATTATCTAGCTATACTAGCGTAGTTGATGCTCCGGTACGAGTTATTTTAGTTCGGATATTTTGGGTATACCTCCTACGGATGGCAGTTGTCACCTTGTGTATTTAACTATCTATTGAGCACGTCCTCATTGAGCCTAGGAGCACGGATATGAGCATTAGTGTCTGCTGCACGATTTCTTTTGGCTGATAGTAATCATGATATTTTGGAAAATTATTAATTACGGTGAGAGGTAGGTAGGCGTGTAGTATTATATAATCCAGGGCAAGAGCTATGTAAATACCCTCACTGTACGACGTCATCCCCACTTGGTGTCTATCTGTCAACCACCTCAACATACGAGATATACGTAAATATATATATAATATAGGATTTATACGATTTATATATCATACAGTTATGATATAGTTTATATAAATATATATAGTAATATACTATATTATATATAATTATATACTTCTATAGTATAATATATATATTAAATATATAGAAAAATAATATATATATATGTATATATATAGTATATAATATATATATATAATAATATATATTATATATAATATATATATATATATAATATAGTATATATATATATATATAAATATTATATATATTATATATATATATATAATTATAATAAATATATATTTAGTTATATATATACTATTTCGGGTTATAATAAGAGTGACGACATCATACATCACTTATTGTTATTAGTAGCGCTCCGGAGTGACTATCTCAGTACGGTTGTTTATATGGATCGCATTATGACCGATGTCCATTATTAGATTATATGATATACAGTTAGCACATATAGTAGTACGAGCATTTTTTTTATTATATATGGGCTCTGAGTAATGTCTCTGTGTGCCATCTTATGAGGAGTAACTAGTATTAAGCACAGGATTGTATCAGTAAGATATTACCTCCTTAGTTGTAGTGGCATAAGTCGGTGACGTGAGGAGGTAAGTAAAGTACCACGTGCATCACTGTATTTTTTTATATATATTTATATATTATTTTTATTATTTATTATTATTTGGGCCGAGCATTATATTGGAACTATGTTGAGTGTGTAAGTCGTGTGAGTATGCGGGTATACGGCCCTCTCGGGCTGCAGTATTACACACGTCATGTTGAGCCTGGAGTACGATACTGCGCGCTATTATTATTTATATACCGTTAAATTATTATTTTCAGCCACGGGTGTAGAGAGAGCTCACTTCTAGTGGTATATCATCAGGCGGTAGTGATGATGCGTATTGTTGAGTGGCTCGCCCACGTGGTTACTTCAATGATTGACTCTATGTAGCTGATCTTAGCGATCATTAGATGTATTACACTCGATACTTATATGAACACATTCTCATAGTATAATCACTCTCTGAGCAATTACGATAGCGAGGCACACGGCTGGCGCGTGAAGAGTATTAGAATAGGAGTGATCGTCCATCGTCAGAGTGTTTAGGTCCTAGTCTTGGAGGACGATGTACTCGCGCATGTACGTACGTTATGTTCATAAGTTATTTGCTTGTCCATGAGCGGCTAGGTAGCGTTCGGTGTTTGTATATTGCTACTTCTCCAGTCTTGCTCTTTCATGTGTATCCGCGTCTGGACGATGTTGAGCTCACGGATTGATGATTCGCTACTTCACTGCACGTCACGGTTCAGTATTGGTAGTATAGAATGTAGAGGAGAGCACAGATATGTTTGTTGATGTCCTATGCGTTATCGATGTCGTATTGAGTCCAGGACGTGTATAACTTGCTTGATCTGGGCTATGGTTACGATCATATCGCGCGCTGGGCAAGACATGCTACAGTAGTGAGTAGCACACTCACTTCTAACTTATGATAAGATTATAGGAGACAAGGAGTGATAGACTGTACTGACGTGTACAGTGCTAGAATTGTATGCATTATGAGTTATTTTAGATGGTGAGTGAGACGTACTAATTGTATGTATATAGTGGAGATTAGCGGACGACTATACTGTCTTACTGGTGAGAGCGCTTTCTCTGATCACACCCGGAGTAGCTCCTTGTTTGGGCGTTGAGTCTTAGTATCACAAGTGAGTATAGCGCCACGTATTACCGCGCGCGGTATTGGGTACGGAGTATCCATGATGCCATAGGCTCGATGTTAAGTTTAGCACGTACGCTCCGCGCACTGCGTTAGCTTCGCGTACGCTCCGCGGTATGATCGGGTCGCTGACAGCTATCACGTGAAGTTCAGGTTATCATCGAGCGGTGGTAGAGTATATCGCCTTAATATATATATAGTATAGATTAAGGAGCACTTTGCTTCTATCACATTCGTGTGTTGCAATGCCGGTAGTAGTCTTACATACGGGATTGGTTGACTGTTTATTTCTGATAAGGAGAGGCTCTCTGTGTTAGGCACACGCCGTCGCATTCCGTTACTTGGCGTTACGTAGTCTAGTATATCTGATTAATAACAACGGAATACTAGGGTAAAAAGCGTGTCACTCGATCGGCAGATCTTCGGAAGGAATTCGGTGAGGTTCGGTGCGTAGTATAATTATTATATGTATGGATACGGAAAGATTGGGTATTGGAGTAGTACGTATATAGCGGCATTGTACGTCGACTATACAGCTGTATGGAGTGACGGTGAACAGGTATCTGTGGTTGTGGGTTCTACCTGAATATTAGGTTATATGCTATCATCGTTCTAAGCATTGTAATGAGTGTATGCGAGAATCTCCCGGCGTATATCAGTTAATGATATAGGAGATATATATATATTAATATATATATAATATATATTGTATACAAATATAATAAGAATATATTATATGGTATATATAATTATTATCTCCTCATTGTATATATATTAATATATATATATATATATATATATATAATATATATATATAATAATTATATATATAATATATATATATATATAATATATATATTCAGTACGAACGAGAAAAAGAGATGGAAAGGCAAATTTCGAGAAAATACTAAGTTACAATCTGTGATGGGATAACACAAATTGATAAGGTTTGATAAGCGTCTCTAATGAAAGCCTTAAATTTAAAACAATAAACTGGAAAGTTATCCTCTTTTGTGAGCGGTATATGCTTGCCTACCACGCAAATAACGATCTGGTCGAAATCTCGTTAGGAATTTGGAACATTTAATCTAATTTAATTCTAAATAACAATAATCAATATCTACAAGAGATATATATATATATATAATAATATATATATAATAATATAATATATATATATATATTATATAATATATTATATATAATATTAATATATATATATAATATATATATATATATATATATATATATATATATATATATATATATATAATATATATAAATATATATATATATATATATATATATATATATATATATATATATATATAATATATATATATATTATCATAATATATATATATATATATATATATAATATATAATATATATAATATATTATAATATATATAATATATAATATAAGAGCGTCCCAGCTCAGTGGTAAGAAGCAGTCCGCTAGCAAGCGAGGGGCCCCAGGTTCGAGACTGGGTGGAGCAAGAGAATGTGAACTATTCTCTATTAACTCTAGTTTCTCCCACTCAGACCTTAATGAGTACATTGGTAGTGTGCTTTACTAATGGGAAATTAATCGCGGCTCCGCGATAGGCCTGGCCAGCCAGCGGACTTAGCCGTTAGGCCCTTGTTTCCCAAGGCTTCTCGAAGGGTCCCACTGACATGACGAAAAGTCCTTACTGGGGGTAAGAAGAAGAATATAAATATATATATATTAAATATATATATATATATATATCTATATATATAATATATATATAATTATATATACTATATATACTAATATATATATAATATATGAATATATATATATAAATAGTATTTATATTTCGCACCATACGCCAAGCAACAACTAAAAAAAGCCAGTCGCTTCCAACAATAATGAACAAAAACAAAAATACGTCATGTGCATACGCCAATAAATAATAGTTCGCCTATTTTCAATGAAAATATAATTTTTTGTTTAACAATAATTGAGATCTTTTGACAAAATTTTAAATCAACTGGTGTGATCCAACAAAATAGCACAGCTTAATTCTTTTGGAAACGAAATCAAATTTTTTTTTATGGTCTATAAACATTAAGAGTAAACTGCAAATTATTTATAGAAAATCTTTAAAATTTGGTGGCAATATCTTTGCCATTACCCATGAGCTGGTGTTTGTTCCCATTGAAAGTTTAGATCTTTTCCGTTTGGAGGAGACAAGATATATCAATTGTTATATCGATATTTACGATAGCTATATGAGTCCCTTGAAATAATAAAGATGCGTCAGTGAAATACATTCCGTCAAATAACAAATTTTATAAATATGTTATTAAAAGCATTAGTAATGTAATAATAAAAAAAACAACAACTTAAAATAGCTATTAAATTAGATTTATTATCAATGTAAGAATAATAACAATTAGAACTCAGCATTTGTAAAGAATTTTGGATGAAAGCCATCCGTCAAATAACAGAATAATATCATTTATATTTTTTTTTTTAAAACAAAAGAAATACCATAAGTAAGACCGCGAAGTATTCATGATCATGGTCTCCGGCCTCCGGTGACACGGGTGGGACCGTCCCCCCTCTGTTCCCCGTCGTCTCGAGCTCTCTAAAAATTGAAGTTAACGAAAATATATCAAAAACTCTCTCTTTCTCCATTTATATATAATATAATATAATATATATTAATATAATAATATATAATATAATATAATATATAATATATATATATATAAATATATATTATAAATATATATATATATATATATTATATATATAATATATATAAATGTTATAATGAAAATAATAAAATGTTTTTAAGAAAACTTCAGGAATTATAATTTCGGTGCGTCTACACGGGTCAGCTTTCAGCGACTTTAGCGATATTAGGGAGCAATATATCTATCGAAAGAGTCATGTAATAGTGAAATATTTCCTTGTCTCCTCAAGAACGGAAAAAGAAACCGAAAGTCATCCGTAAAAAGAAGATTATGGTTCTTGGGGATGAAATTTCACAGTCCCCATCTAACTCTAAAGTTGTAGACGAAAAAAGGTTCTTCGTCATTGAAGTCCTCTTTGTCGAATCCTAGTACTAAGTGGACTGTTTTTGGTAAGAATAACTTTCTCTGTGGGATGAAACATAAAATACAATAACTTCTCCCAACAAATCATTTCTTCCAATCAATTGCTAATCAACTCTTCTGACCCTTGTTCCATCCCCTCATTCCTCATTCCTATTCTTGTTTTCTTCTCTCTCCTTCTGAGCTTCTTGCTACCATCCTAGTTTGTGTGTAAAATGAAAAAGGTCAGGGCCCACGTACACAACAAAGTTAGTGTCTTTTATGTTTTTCAGTAGCAGAAACCAGCCACTGGAAAAACCTTAATTAAAAAGAGAAATGGCATTTATTTACGTGTTGAAATCAGAGCCAGAAAAACCTCTTAGCATAAGAAATATTATATTTTATATTTTGTGACATCGGAGATATTAGTAAAGTCTTAACTTGAAAGAGTAAGAACCTCTTCATAGATCAAACAATATGGGTTGTTTGAATCGCCAATAGTAATGAGTTGAATCTCTGTGGATTAGGGCTTTCTGTGAGTAGATGTATGACACCAGTGTGTTATTCATGTGCCAAAGAGCATTTCAATATTTTTTATTCAATGTTGTGGAAGTACTGAAACTTGCATTAAAACCTTGCAGTTATCTGTTGTGAATTGCAGAAAGACTCCTGATGCCGAAGAATTTTTGTGTGCGAATTTTACTATATGAAGGAATGTGCATAGTTGTTTATCATAGGGTTAAAAAGATGATCATGGATGGATGAAATTATTTAAAAAGCAAATTACACGATTATTATTTACAGGAGTTCATTAAAGTAAGGACTTCAAACTAGCAGCATCAATGTAATTGTGATAGCAAAATAACAGGGACGCAACAGCTCTTCAGTTTTGAGGGAAATTAAAAGTTAGCAAGAGTGAGATAGTTTGAATAAAAAAGTTTCAAGCTATTACTTTTTTAGAAGTACTCTGTGAAGAAAATTACCTCACACATATGAAACAATTTTTAATCAAGAGCAGATGACGTCCTTTATTTAGAGTGCGAGAAATTCTGGTGTAAAAATATTTTGAAATTTGTTTAGTAAGACAAACTTTGTTATCACCAAAAATATATATAGGTTTAATTGGGATGTTGCTAATAATGTTCTAGTTGTGAATAAGATTGGATATAATAGATAGATAAAGGAATTCAATTTTAAAACATTGAAGGCAAAAACTTTTTATACTACATATACTAAATAAAAAATTTCATCAAAGTTCAGTAGCTTCAATGTTACCCCACTAAGTTTACTATGCTGCTAGATAGACCACGTTTCAATCTAAAATGAGTAATGTAAGGTTGTGTGGAAAGATAAAAAACTTATAGTTAATAAAGTTTCCTATGTATAAAAAAAATTCAACAAATTTGACTGTATTTTAGCTCTTCTGCCTCAGTTGTTCATAAAAAAGATAGGCTGCCTTAAGTATCATCTCATTCTCAAATTTCTATTGAAATTACATGTCTTAAATTATCTTACCCATTTTATACCCTCATGGTTACTTCAATCATTTCATTTTAAAAAATTTGACTGTATTTTAGTTCTTCTGCCTCAGTTCATAAAAAAGATAGGCTGCCTTAAGTATCATCTCACTCTCAAATTTCTAATGAAATTACATGTCTCAAATTCTCTTACTCATTTTATTTCATTGTTTCTGCATTTAGGAACTCCCCTCTATCATTGTTACCGACTTTATTTGTCTACAAACATCAAAATATTTTAATTTACTAAAACTAATTTTATTAGAGGATACCATCACACACGCGCAAAGCACTATTCAAGAAGAGGGCTTTGCTGAAAATATCACACGATTCCAACCTAACTCAAATATTTAAAGGGGGCGCAGTAGGTAGTTTAATAGTGAGAAAGTTCAATTACAATAAAAAACCAGATGATGACAAAGATTTCCACCGAACATATGTTTTTGCTGGAGATA
>JABUQX010009741.1:0-52789 GCA_015478945.1 Trachelipus rathkii | reverse complement strand
ACGTTCAACTTACGTTGGTGTTGATTATATATAAATTATTTCAGTTTTTCTTAAAACTTCTATAATAAACCAATCATTATCCACTTTGAACAATTTATTATTAACTATTATTTACTTTTTGTTTATAAATTTTATAACTATCAGGTTTTAAAAATTTTTTTAAATTTTTATGAAATTTTATTAAAAAACATATATTTACGTACCTTAAACAATAAATCAGTAAATCAGTAAGGTCAGCCTCTAGCACCCCTCTACAGCTATGCCACGTTTTTTTCTATTGACTTACTGCTTTACATCATCTTTAGCCATGTAATAAGTATAAAAAGAACAAAAATAAGTTCTTTTTCTCTGCTAACATAACATGTATTTTGTTAAAAAATCTTTCTAGTTCTTATTTAAAAATAACAATTATTTACTTATTTATATTGTTGCTCGATGTTAACTAAAATTTCAAAAGTTTTTAAATAATTCGGGTTTCTTTATTATTATTATTATTTTCTATGTACATTGACAATCCATCAGAAAACACAACAACCCCCACTCCTTACAGATACGAAACTGACCTCTCTCTGGAAAATGTGTTGTAGGATAATCTTTTTCCCGGGGCGATTTAAGCCCAATTCCAGGTCAAAATATGTTTCAAACTGACCTTTTTCTGTGAAATGTGTGTTGCAATAACTACGTTAGGCCTAAATTTAGGCCTAAATTTAGGATAAACCTTTTTGTACCCCAGGCTGATTTAAGCCTAATACCAGGTCAAAAGGTAATTCCAGTATAGTAAAGAATCATTGTTATTATTATTTTTATAAATATATTTCAAACTGAAACATGCTGGATCGGTAAGATCCTTTAAGCAGGTAAGAAGAAATCTTTTCACATACTTGTGATTGGTAAGGTAGTTTTCCCCTAGTTTAAGCGGCTAACACCCCGGGGCTCAGCATGCCCGAGCAGCCAAGCACGCACCCACGCTGGTGCGTCCGCCACGATCCCCGCCCGCCGCGTGCGCCCACAGGCACATATTTCGATTTCCCGCCCGCCGCGAATATCCCGCAGAGCGCAATATTTCCGTTCCCGCGTATAGAAGTGTAAGTGTAACCTTATAAAGATGAATCATCAATATGAATTTGGTATCAAAGATGACGCCATCAAAGATGAGTCATCAAAGATGAACCACCAAAGCTGAGGTACCAAAGCTAAGTTATTAAAGTTGAGGCATCAAAGCTGAGGCATCAAAAGCTGAGGCATCAAAGTTGAGGCATCAAAAGCTGAGGCATCAAAGTTGAGGCATCAAAGTTGGGGC
Source organism: Trachelipus rathkii (assembly GCA_015478945.1). Lineage (NCBI taxonomy): Eukaryota > Metazoa > Arthropoda > Malacostraca > Isopoda > Trachelipodidae > Trachelipus > Trachelipus rathkii. The sequence continues at coordinate 51,489 of JABUQX010009741.1, read as the reverse complement.
ATAAGTTGAGGGCATCAAAAGCTGAGGGCCATCAAAGTTGAGGAAGCACATCAAAATATCGAGTGGGTGGATGCGTATGTGTAAGTGTGTGTGTGTGTGTGTGTGTGTGTGTGTGTGCGTGTGTGTATGTGTGTTCTAAATAATAATAACAATAGGCATGAAGTAAATAACACTAAGTATAATAATAAAATAAAAATAAAATGTTTTAATAAATTATACGTTATATGTGTAAGTGAGTGTGCGTGTGTGTGTGTGTGTGTGTGTGTGTGTGTGTGTGTGTGTGTGTGTGTGTGTGTGTGTGTATGTGTGTTCTAAATAATAATAATATTAATAGGCATGAAGTAAATAACACTAAGTATAATAATAAAAATAAAATAATAAAAATAATAAAAATAATAATAAAGATAAATAAAAATAATAATAAAATAAATAAAAAGTATTAAAACAAAATAAAAAAACATAATGTTAATAAATATGTGAGTTAAAGTAGTAAAATGTTTAAGTATGAAATAAAAATGAATGACTCATAGTATATTTGAAAAGAAATTCTTTGAAATGTTTAAGTATGAAATAAAAATGAATGACTCGTAGTATATATTGCGCCTGCGGGCGCCCGCGGCGTACGGGCGGGAACGCGGAAATATTGCGCCTGCGGGCACACACGCCAGCCCGGGGCCAGCTGTCGGAACTTTCAACACGGGTACGGGGTCAGCTACGGGTGGGCCTCATGCTGAGCCCTGGTGGTTGGCTTATGAACTAGGGGGAAGACATCAATATCAATCACAAGCCGGGAAAACATTTCCTTTCTTACCTGCTTAAAGGATCTTACCGATCCAGCATGTTTCAGTTTGAAATATATTTATAAAAATAATAATAACAATGATTCTTGTCTATACTGGAATTACCTTTTGACCTGGTATTAGGATTAAATTAGCCCGTCTACAAAAAGGCTTATCCTAAATTTAGGCCTAAATTTAGGCCTAACGTAGTTATTGCACCACATTTTACAGAAAAGGTCAGTTTAGAAGCCATATTTTTGACGGTATTAGGCTTAAATCAGCTTGGGATACAAAAAGGTTTATCCTACAACACATTTACGAGAGGGAGTCAGTTTCGTATCTGTAAGGAGTGCGGGTTGTTGTGTTTTCTCGTGATGGATTGTCAATGTACAAATGACAATAATAATAATAAAGAAACGTTATTTAAAAACTTTGAAATTTTTTTAGTTATGATGATTAATATATATTAAGTCAATAATTGTTATTTTTAAAATAAGAACAGGAAGAATTTAATAAAATATATGTTATGTTAGCAGAGAATAAACTTATTACATGGCTAAAGATGATGTAAAGCAGTAAGTCAATAGAACAAAACGTGGCATAGCTTGGTGTAGAGGGGTGCTAGGGGCTGACCTTACTGATTTACTGATTTATTGCTTTAAGGTACGTAAAATATATGTTTTTAATAAAATTTCATAAAATTTTAGTAAAAGTTATTTTAAAACTTGATAGTTATAAAATTTATAAACAAAAAGTATTAACAGTTAATAATAAATTCTTTGTTCAAAGGTAATGATTGATTTATTATAGAAGTTTTAAGAAACTTTGAAATAATTTTAGTTATATTTGAATGAGTAATATAAATGTAGGTGTTTAATTAAAACATAAAATGTTTTAATAAATTATACGTTATATGTGTAAGTGAGTGTGTGTGTGTGTGTGTGTGTAAGTAAATCTGTGTGTGTAAGTAAATCTGTATGTGTGAGTGTAGGTAAATCTGCGTGTGTAAGTAAATCTGTGTGAGAGTGTAAGTAAATCTGTGTGTGTGTGTGTGTGTGTGTGTGTGTGTGTAAATGTAAGTGTCTATGGGTAAATGTAAGTGTCATAGTGAATGTGTGTATAAGTGTCATAGTGAATGTGTGTGTGTGTGTATAAGTGTGAGTGTGTGTATAAGTGTCATAGTGAATGTGTGTATAAGTGTAAGTGTGTGTGTGTGTGTGTGTGTGTGTGTGTGTGTGTGTGTGTGTATGTGTGTTCTAAATAATAATAACAATAGGCATGAAGTAAATAACACTAAGTATAATAATAAAAATAAAAATAAAATAATAAAAATAATAAAAATAATAATAAAAATAAATAAAAATAATAATAAAATAAATAAAAAGTATTAAAACAAAATAAAAAACATAATGTTAATAAATATATGAGTTAAAACAGTAAAACAGAAAGTTAAAGCAGTAAAGCAGAAAGTTAAAACAGTAAAGCAGAAAGTTAAAGCAAAAACAGTAAAGCAGAAAGTTAAAGCAGTAAAGCAGAAAGTTAAAGCAGTAAAGCAGAAAGTTAAAGCAGTAAAGCAGAAAGTTAAAGCAGTAAAGCAGTAAAACAAAAGCATACTAATCCCTTAGGTGTTAGGTAACATCTCTATTGATTTACTGATTTACTGCTTTAAGGTATGTAATGTTAATAAATATGTGAGTTAAAGCAGTAAAGCAGTGAGTTAAAGCAGTAAAGCAGTAAAGCAGTAAAAAGCAGTAAAGCAAAAGCATACTAATCCTTAGGTGTTAGGTAACTAACACCTCTATTGATTACTGATTTACTGCTTTAAAGCCTATCTAATGTTAATAAATATATGAGTTAAAGCAGTAAAGCTGAGAGTTAAAACAGTAAAGCAAATAGTTAAAGCAGTAAAGCAGTGAGTTAAAGCAGTAAAACATGAGTTAAAGCAGTAAAACAGTAAAACAAAAGCATACTAATCCCTTAGGTGTTAGGTAACACCTCTATTGATTTACTGATTTACTGCTTTAGGTATGTAAAGCATAACAATTTTAATAAAATTTCGTACAATTGTAGTAAATAAAATGAATGATTATATATCAGGCACTTTGGCTTTTTTCTATTCTTACATACAATTTTTAAAAATTTATAAATTAAAAGTATTAAGTAAAAATATAAAAGAAATGTGTGAGTGTAAGTGTAAGTGTATCTGTGTGTGTGGGTGTGCGTGTAAGTGTATATGGGTTAGTGTAAGTGTCTATGGAGAGTGTAAGTGCTTATAAGTGTCATAGTGTGTATAAGTGTCATAGTGAATGTGTGTATAAGTGTTAGAAAAATGCTAACTCATAGTAGGAAGTATCTTAGCAGCTTGTATAATATACACCAAATGAATCCTCATACCTTATAACGCCAGGGGTAGACACCTATATTAGGGGCTATTCGGCTCAGGGGAGGCTAGAAAGGCTTGAAAAAAGGCTAACTCAGTTGGCACTATGGCACGGTTGGCGCATGGCTGGCACTCACCCAGCACTCGCGGCACTCGGCCGGCACTGTTGGCACTCATTGGCTCGCGCTCACCTGGCACTCATCTAATGCTCCACAGAACACTAATAGAACATCACTAGATACTTCTTACGATGATTGGGAACCATCAAAGCCATCAAAAAAGCTACAAGGTCAAAAAAGTTACAATGCCAAAAATGTATCGTAGAATACAAAAGGGTTGACCGAAAAATTTGGGTTCTCAAAGTTGTCCTATGGAAGACCAAAGGGTTGATCGAAAAATTAGGGCTGCCTAAAAATTAAGGATGGCCAAAAATCAGGGTGGGCCAAAATTGACCATGGAAGACCAAAGGGTTGGTAGTGTGTTTGTACGTGTGTATAAATGTGTGTAAATGTAGTGTCTATGGGTGAATGTAAGTGTCATAGTGAATGTGTGTATAAGTGTCATAGTGAATGTGTGTATAAGTGTCATAGTGAATGCGTGTATAAGTGTCATAGTGTATGTGTGTGTATAAGTGACATAGTGTTTGTATAAGTGTCATAGTGTAAGAGTGTCTATGGTTAAAATGTATGAGTGTCTATGGGTAAATGTAAGTGTGTAAGTAAATGTAAATCTGTGTGTGTAAGTGCCATAGTGAATGTGCGTATAAGTGACGTATCTGTGTGTGAAAGTAAATCTGTGTGTGAGTGTAAATGAAATATGTGTGAGTGTAAGTAAATCTGTGTGAGTGTGAGAAAATAAATCATGTGTGTGTGTGTGTGTGTGTGTGTGTGTGTGTGTGTGTGTGTAAAGTAAATCTGTGTGAGAGTGTAAGTATAATGTGCGTGTGTGAGTGTGTGTGTGAGAGTTTGTGACTGTGAATATGTGTATGTGTAAGAATTGAGTATATATATATATATATATATAGATATATATATATATATTTATAACTGTATATATATATATATTTCTATATATATATATATTTCCTCTTTTTCATCTATATCTATAATAATATATATATATATATATATATATATATATATATATAATAACTTAATATATATATATATATATATATATATATTACCTGACTCCGTGGTAATATTGACCGCGTGGATCTTAGTGCTTGATTCTACTTGCCTCACTGCATATATATATATATATATATATATATATATATATATATAACTATATAATATATATATATATAATATATATATATATATATATATATATATATATATATATATATATATATATATATATACTATATACTGCTGCTGCTATTACCAAATATCTGTCCACGTGGTAATATCTATTGACCGCGTGGATCTTGAATATGATTCTGCGCCTCACTGCGTATATATATATATATGTATATATATATATATATATATATATATATATATATATATATAGCAATAACTCATATATGCTTTACTTCTCTTTCTTAATAACCAATAATATATATATATATATATATATATATATATATATATATATATATATATATATATATATATATATATATATATATATATTATTATGTGTGTGTGTGTGTGTGTGTGTGTGTGTGTGTGTGTGTGTATTATTAAATTCGTTAATCATTAGAAATGGGAGGTAATTTCATCGCTTCGAGTATGCGTGTACTCTCCCTCTCTCTCTCTCTCTCTCTCTCTCTATATATATATATATATATATATATATATATATATATATATATATATATATATATATATATATATATATAAAGGTAATGAAAATATTAACCGGAATATATATATATATATATATATATATATATATATATATATATATATATATATATATATCTTTCTCTTCTTCTTCTTCTTCACCTTCCTCTTTGCCCCAAGATTGGGGGTAAGGTGCTGTACAAGCATCGGAAAAGAAAAGCAGTAGGAGAACATGACAAACGTCGAAAAGAAAGCCCAGCCTTACCGCCCCCTCTGTACCATTAATTAGTGAGAGCTCGTCACAGACAGAAAATCCACCCTAGAGCATCATGGGACCGCGACGGACCCTCACTATGGTAAATCGTCAATGTAAGGGTTCATCCCCTGGCCCAGGTGGGCCACAACCATGCCCCCATACAAAACCCCGCCATTCTCTCCTATCATGCACCTTTATTCTCGCCTCTGCCAAACTCACATTTCTCTCCTTCAGACATTCGTTCACCGACTCAATCCACTTTCTCTTCGGTCTCCCAGCCGGTCGGTTCCCAACACACTCACCACTATACATCCGCTTAACCAACCTACTATCATTCATCCTTTCCACATGACCAAACCATCTCAACATACTTTCATTTATTCTCTCATTTACCCCTTTCTTCACACCACACCACTCTCTAATACGTTCATTCCTCTCTTTATCAATTCTTATATATATATATTATTATTATTATTATTATTATTATTATTATTTATTTTATTATTATTATTATTATTATTATTATTATTATTATTATTATTATTATTATTATTATTTGGAAGCCGCGGACTTGCTTTTATAGACTTGAAAATTAAATTATATATTCTCCTAATTCGTAGCGCTGGACGGGTGGTTAAAAAGGTCAGGGGTTTGCCTTAGAGGTAAGAGGTCGAGTTCTATTTTGAAATATGATCGGATAGAACTCGAAGCTGTGAAGACGTTAAGGCTTGAGGTAGTAAGGGCAGATGAAAAGGGACGGTGGAAAATAGTGAGTCATGACCACGTGGGCACAGGTGTGTGTGTGTGTGTGTGTGTGTGTGTGTGTGTGTGTGTGTGTAGCTGGGTGGTGGGACGGGTATGGTGGGACCGGGTACATGGAAGGATGGGACACAAGGCGTGCGGATGTGAACCTACGGTTCAGGTGGGGTGGGACATGCGGCGACAGTGCGGATTCGAACCACCGGTTCAGGCGGGCGGGAACGCGACGGGCGGGAAAACGCAGCGGCAGAAACGCGGCGGGCGGGCTGGCGGGCTTGCGGGTCGCACCTGCGGGGGCCCAGGATCATGGTTAAGACATCACAAAAGGGCTAAGCGCAAAAAGTAACCCATGCTCGAAAAAAAAATTAGGTAAGGGGTAAAATAGGGGTAATTACGTACGACGGAGGCTTCGCCTCCGTCTGGCACGCCCTTTCTTCGAAAGGGCGCCATAAATTAGGGTTCTCAAAAAATTAGGGTTCTCAAAAAATTAGGGTTCTCAAAAAATTAGGGTTCTCAAAAAAATTAGGGTTCTCAAAAAAATTAGGTTTCCCTAAAAAGGTCAAGGCCCAAAAAGGTAAAGGCCCAAAAAGGTCAAGGTCAGGTAAAATCGCGTTGGTCAAGGTCAGGTAAAATCCTAGGATTCTGCGAGGGCCCATGTCATTTTCGTGCGGAATCCCCTCCATACTACTGACACCCTATTAGGGGCTTTAAATTGTAATAATAATAATAATAATAATAATAATAATAATAATAATAATAAGAATAATAATAATAATAATAATAAGAATAATAATAATAATAATAATAATAATAATAATAATAATAATAATAATAATAATAATAATAATAATAATAATAATAATAATAATAATAATAATAATAATAATAATAATAATAATAATAATAAAAAAGAAACGATAAGCAATAATTAAAAATTGAAAAATTAAAATTATTTCAGAATATAGTTAAAACAATAAACTGCATAATATTACCTGCTTTATTGACAGTCTCAAAAAAATGTAAAATGACGATGATCTTGGCCGTTTAATGAATGTTAAAATCTCAGAGTTAGTTGGTTGTATAATTAAATATTAGGGCATTTTTAAAGCAAGAAAGTACAGGAAAATATCTAATACAACGGTGTCAAGACAATAATAAATTAAACAATTATGGTAATAAAAATTAAAACGATAATTTTTAAAGGAAATTAAAATAAAAATAACTTAATTGAAGACCCATCGAAGTTGAGTTCTGGTTTTGTATTTTGGGTGTGTAAGCTCTCAAGCACCCTCCTCTCAAGCAAATTGGACGCTGGGGATAATATTTTTGTTTTCTTTAGAGATATTATGTTTGTTATGTATTGAATAGGTCCTGCTAGCAGAATTCTCAGGAAAAGTCAATGGTCGGTTAGTTCTAAATGAATGCTTGGAAATTCTCAGTTGTAGTTTCAAGCTTGTCTGGCCTACATATCGGACTTGGCAGTCCGCACAAGAATATGAGTAGACAATCGAGGACCTCAAACATATTGGTAGCATATCCTTCATTCAGAAAAGTTTTTTTTTATTTTAAAATCATTAATCGGTATAAAAATAAATTTATCAGGTGGGAAAGTTTTAGTAGCTGATAATACAATTAAAAGCTTTTAACGAGTTTTGAAGTATTGGGCCAAAAGTATTGAAATTTTAAATAAACTTTCTGTATTGATGAATCTATGGTTACTTGTTTGGGTCGAAAAAGATTATCTAAAAATTTGATGATGAGTTTATGGAGAAGTTGTTCTGGAAATAATTTGAACTTAGCAAACTGAGTTAAATATTCGACTCCCTTATGAAAATCTAACCACGATGTTGAGAGTTTGTAGGCTCTAAATATTCGGCAAAATAGGACAGACAATTTAGTATTCAGGGGAAGGTAGCTAAAATATTATTACCAAGCATAGTTGTGGTAGGTTTCCTATAAATAAAAGTAGTAAATCCTCCCAAAGTATAGTGTACTCTGACGTCCAAAAAGGGCAACGAATTATCTTTCTCTTCCTCCATACTAAACCTAATATTTCAATATTGAGAATTAAGGTACTTTAAAAATTTCTGGACGTGACATTGTTCTCTACTAATTATAAAACAGTCATCAACATACTTTTTAAATATCTTTAAGCTTAATTTTTCAAATACTTTTAGCATTTAAAAAATTTCTTCACCAACTCGGTAAACTTCAACCAGCTGGTGATTTCTCTAGAGTCTAGATGCTTGAGGGATGTGGAATATTGGTCCAAGAAGTTTTTCTACGGTTTCAAAGGAAAGAGTTTTTTTCTCTTGTTTTCTCCTTTAATGATTTAAAATTGCTGCAGTTTCTGAAGAGTAACAATTCGATAGTTATTTGCCGCCCGGACAAAGGAAAAGGAGTGGTTATTTTAGATAAAGATACATGTTCAAAAACCTCATTTAAATTTGGACGACACAACTAAATTTCGGCACTTACCAGGTAACATCCTTGCGCATATTTTGAGAGCTGAAGATAAAATTAACAACTATCTTAAAAATTTAAAGAAAGTAGGTTTATCTGATTTTAATGAATCTGTATCCATCCCTTCAGGGGATGTACCAGAACTTTTACATGGATTGCCCAAAATTCATAAACAAGGAATTCCTCTTAGACCGATTCTCTCAGCCATTAATTCTCCCGCTTATAAAATATCCAAATTTCTCTTACCAATTAAAGAACCTTTAACATATAATGAATTTACTCTTAAAGACTTTTTCCAGTTTTTTTGATCTTGCTTCTTAACTTGGCATGGAAAAAGGCTTTTTAACCGGTTAGCTTTGATGTGGAATCACTGTTTGCAAACATGCCTGTTAATGAGACTCGTAAGATCATAACTAATGGACTTTTACCATCATTTGAACACAAAATCAATAATCACAATAAAAATCAAATCTCAAAGTTCTTGGAGCTCGCCACTGATAACACACTTTTCCTTTTTAATAACCACTTAACAGGCAGAGATGGTATGGTAATGGGCAAGGTCCAATATTTGTTCCAGCAGAACCCCATTTTAGCCTCCACCTAAAAATGGACATTAAATTCTTAATTTTCAGACAATTTTGATTGGAAAAAGCAAACTGGAGGTTTTTCTTACCTCTAAACCTCAGTTTCCTGTATTTTTCTTTGTCTGTAGTAATTTTTTCAGAATTTTATTTTTTTGAAAAACCTGTTTTTGACATTTTTCATAGCAACTCCTACATTTTTTTTTCGAAATGACTTCAAACTTGAAATATACATAGATGGGTCTATTACCTAGAAAATGCATGAAATAGTTTTTTTGATTTTTTGAAATTTGTGCTCAGCAATGTCGAAATTCAAAACCTACTTTTTTTGGTTTTTAAAATGAAAAATTGCGATAATTTTTTTCTGCTCATGCGATCAAGCTTAAATTTTGAGTGCATATGTAGCCGGGGGAGATACACATTTATTATTTAGATAATTTCATTGTATATGCAGTAGTTTGCGATTTCTCCTTGGAACAATTTTTAAGAATTTAAAGAATTTTTTTGCTATTTTCCTCTTTATGTATGTTGCCATGTATATCTGTAAAAATCAAATCGCACATATGTGTGTGTTTGTGTGTGTTTGTTTGTGTGGGGGTGGGTGGGTTTGGTCTTTACAGGTATACTGGAAATGTACATGGAGAAACAATAGTAAATATATATATATATATATATATATATATATATAACATATTTGTGTATATATATATATATATATATATATATATATATATAATTTATATATATAAATAAATATTTATTAATATTATATATATATATATATATATATATATATATATATATATATATATATATATATATATATATATATATATATATATATATATGGAGAAACAAAAGAAGTTACCCGCATGATATCTCGAAAACTAAGATAGGTACAAGAAAACTGATAACATATATGGAATCAGCGTATGAAATTTGTATGGAAAATGAAAAAAAAAAAAAAATTTATTTTATTATTTTATTTTTATAACTCTAAACCCCACGCTACAAGCAAACTAATAACATATTTAGAATCTGCGTAAGAAATATGTATGAAAAAAGTTTTTTTTTAACTAAAAAGAATACCAGGGTAAACCGCAAAAAGATACAAAAGTCAGTCTCTGAAGCACTCCTGGGGGACGACGAAATTTGAGACTATTTCCCACTCAGGGGAGGGGCTCCGGAACCCCCGCTCTTTGGTATTTGGGTGTCGCGGGGGTTCCTCCGCCCCTCCCCTACGGGGTATGGAAAACGTCCCCCCTCTGTCCCACCGTCGGCTCGAGCCCCCTAAAAAAAATTTATACGCTGATTCCATATATGTTATTAGTTTTCTTCTACCTATCGTAGTTTTTTGAGAATATAAAAAAAAATTTAAAAAATTTAAATTTTTTTCATTCTGAAAACTCATAATTACCTTTTCTTGTACCTAAGTTTTCAATGCTGGATGAATAATCTTTTAGTTTGACCTATGTATGTATAGTAATAATATACATATATGTATATATATAATATATATATAATAATAATATAATAATAATATAATATATATAGATGAATAATATATTAATATATATTAATATAATATAATAATAATATATATATATAATATATAATATATGTAATATAATAATAATAATATATGTAATAATAATATATATATATATGTATATAATGTATATATATACATAATAACAATGTGTAATATATATAAATAATAATAATATAATAATATATATATATATATATATATATATATATAGACATAACCTTATTTACATGCATTTATATATATATATATATATATATATATATATATATATATATATATAAATATAAATACATAATTATATATATCATATTGAGTGACTGAATGGAAATAAACAATTATCCAGAGGTAGTATGGATTACAAGAGATCCAAGTGACTGAGTCACAATAGACTATTACTATTTACATGGTATTGAGTGTAAATGTAATTGAAATACACATTTTTCAGCTAAGCATCTTTTCTAATTCTATTCATTGCACCCAATGTAATTGTTTATTTCCACTGAGTCAGTCGAAATATTGCTAACTTTAGTATTTATTTTTCAATAATCGTTTTTTTACGATTATTAATGATTTTATAGTATAGATAAAATGTACTTAAATAAATAAAAAATACTTCAAATAATTTTGAAAGACCTTTTCTTTACATTAAGATAATAATTTTTTTTTTAAAAGTTTGTATATATATATAATTTATATATATATATATATATATATATATATATATATATATATATATATATATATATATATATATATATATATATATATATATATATATATATATATATATATATATAGATACTATATCTTCTCTGTTTCTTTCTATATAATATATATATATATATATATATATATATATATATATATTACTTATTATTTGATAGGTTAGGACTTAGGAATGCGGTATCGTTAAGAAGGATATGATAAGTTTGATAAGTTTGGTTAAGTATCGTTAAATATTTTAAATCATTAATCTAATAATACTTAACAAAACTTAATCAAACCCTTACTTAACAAAACCTATCATAACCTAATGCTACTGTGGTACTAGGCCATATTCATAGTGCTAAATCGATAATTGTAAAACTCAAAAATATTGTACTCTCGAAAAAATAGGTATATCGATTGACTGAACGGAAATAAACAATTACCATTTTAAAAAATACAACTCTGGCTCTGAACACATTTACTGTATAATAAATTTACTATATAGCAGTCTCGATAGGCCCATGTGGCTTCTTACTGTCTCTATATCTCTAATGCACTAAAAAGAATATTTTTAGCAGTGGCTCCACCCAAAAAAAGTTTTGCCTCTAGCTCGGGCTTCACCCAAAACCTTGTAAGTTGTAACTACTCAGCCCTGATTCCAACATATATTTTAATGTGGATCAATAATAAAAAAAAATGCATTTCAAGCTTCTAGAATTACTAAAAAATACCAGCTTAGAAGACTATGCTATACTATTACCCACTTAACAAAATAGACCAAACTCAACAGAAAATCAACATTTCATTAAATTTATACTTACTTTCATAAATTTCTATTTTTTGGTAAAATAAAAAAGTTGCTAATTTAGCTGTCAAATATACCTAAGGGACACATATGTACGAAAATTAGATCATGGCGTGAGCAAAATTGTCAACATATTTTTTTTTAAGCAAGTAATTATGGACACTAAAAACCTGACAAAAACTATTAACTTTTAAAACTGACTTTGAAATCGTGGCTTGGCAGGGATTTAATAAAATTTTGATTGATATCAAATGCGCAACATATTAAAGTTATTTTCTTAACATAAAAAAATATCTAAATTCCCTGCTCAATAGGCCTAAGGGGTTCGTTTTTATGAGAATTAAATTAAGTCTAGGCATGAGAAAATTGTCACCAATTTTGACGATATTTTTGAAACTTTAATAAATTTAAGAAAATTAAAAATGATAACATAAAAATCACAGTTTTAACAAATTTAAAAAAAAAAAAAAAAGTTTGAATTTGATGATAATTTCGTATATTTTCACCACTGATAGGGCAAGCGATAGGGCAAGCTATATGATCTGACAGGGATGGCACGAAAAAAATCAAATAAAAATATCAACTGATTTTTTTACTTGATTTCTTTTTCTTTTTTTTTTCTATAAAAAATCATGATTTTTTTTTTTTTTGTATATTTACGCGATTTAACTTCAATAGAAATAAAAAATTAAAATGATAATATTATAACAAGGTTACTCTGTTCCAAATTTCTACACAATTGTCACTATTGATCATGTATCAAACAAGTTTCTTTCATTTCTGATGTAACATTTATCAATATTACAAAGAATATCAGGTGTTACTATTAAATAAACTAAGTATTAATCGAATCCTTATTCACCATTAAAATTATCCAATTATCAATATCGATAATTTTTAAATATATTATGAAATTTTTAATATATTTTTTTCAATTTTCAACAAACTATTGGCATTGTAACCCGTAAGTTCGTAACACTCTTTATTGTTGCTTTTTCATTGTGCCATAGACTATAGGCCCTATTTTAAGATTTTGATTTACATAGATTGAATAAATCACTTCAAAAATAATACTGTATCGAACTTTAAAAAAAGTTTGTTTACTATTTAAACTCGCGTGACGTCACGAATCGGAAAAAATAAAAAAAAAATAAAAAAAATAAAAAATAAAAAAATCACCAACCCTGTGATTTGATCACATTCTGAACTTTTTTTACGCTAAAAAAAATATAATAGTATTATATTATTAATAAAAATTAATCATTCTAGATAAGCGAACAAAATTAGTGCAAAAGTTTTATATTTCATATCAAATTAACGTCCGAATTTGAAGATAAACACCGAAGGAGCTTTAAAAATAGGGTCCTAATAAAGACTTTTGTTTAATATATTTAGTTCCAAAAAAAATCCACTGCAGAGAGCTGATTATAACGTAGTTCATCAGACTTTTATCAATGGCCGATTCCAGTTTACTTGGACTATATTATTAGAATGTGACTTAACCTATTGAATTTGTACACGTGAACAAGTTGAACATTGGTTGAACTCAAATTTTAAGGTAAAGAACGAGGATATTTTACTTGAGACTTTTGAACGATTAAACTTAAAAACATTGAACTAAAAAATCCACTAAAACATTGTGTGAAAACTTAAACTAAACATCAAAAAATGAAGAAAATAGAAATATACGCGAAAGCATATGAGAGTTTAATACACCAGTATTTTTAAAAATGACCTAAAGTTATTTGGTTATATTGTAGCAGAACACAGACAGCTGAAAATGTTCTCTAATTTATGAAAAATATAGTAAATGATCACAATAAAACACTTAAATACCAGCCTGATTCCATGTGGCATCTTACTGTCTTTACTTCATATGTTTCTATGGTCGGCAATCGGAATTCTTCTATAGGGGGTTCTGAAAAGTATCCACACTTAATTTTAAATAATGCAAAAGTAGGGCATCCCTCCTTAATAATTTTTTATTATTAAACAACAAAATGTCATCATCATTAAAATAAGTTTCGCACAACTTAAATTTATAAAACGTATTTTATTCCAAAATTATAGGATATTTCTCCATTATATTAGTCCTGCTACGTAATTTGACCCACTTCCAAAGGATAGTTCTACTAATATTGATTATATATATGCTTAATTGTTCACAATTGTTATATTTGTTTACACAATAATGCCTTAAAAATCGAAATTTTTAATAGCCAAATTAATGAATTCTTGAAACAAAACAATTTTAAAAATATTAACACCTGCAGAACTTCCAAATTACGAACGAACAACAAATTTTAATATGATTGGCTAACAAAGAATGGCTATATACATGAATGGCTCAATTCCAGGATAAAATTTATGACGAAATTTCGGTGAATTAAATTTTTAAAATTTCATTTAGGTACATTCATTTTACATATATAAAATAAAAAAAAAAAATCCCCAGCCCTGATATTCATAAATTAAATTTCTTTTTAAAATAATCATAAAAATATATTTAATGAAAAAAACTGCAATATTTTTAAAAATATTGAAGAAATGAAGAATAAAGAAATTAGATTTTTTTGATTCAAACTTTTGCCTGCTTAGTTTATTACTTTATTTTGTGGTGTGAATACGATTAGTTATAAGATACTTATCTACCTAATAAATGATCTATGGTTGCAGAATAGAAATGTTAAAGAAACCCATTTTTCTTTGCCATTGTAACGGGTTACTGAATCTCTAAACCCAATCAAACCGCTACAAAAAAGTTATAAATATTTTTTCTTACATATAAATTTAATTCTTATTGTAAACTATTTGTTAAAAAATCTTTTATTTTGTATTAATTTTAAAAATAATAATCTTTATTCTACACATGCTTACTTTTCGTCCTTTTCTTTTGAACTAATAAGCTAATGTATGGAAGTTCTGTTTGATTTATAGGCATTTTTTCAGGTATAGCAGACGATAACATGTCTCAAGCGAAATGGAAAAGGACCGTGAATTTGATTAAATGAATTTTGATTTTTCTAATTAGTTTATCATTATTTATCATGTAAATTAGAGTTCTGCTTTGAAGTTATTCATAAATTGGTTCTACACTTCTACTAAATAAGTTAAGATATTAATAATTTTAATTGCGGTACATCGTTTTGTAATTATCGGTTGATATCAGGCATAAATAGGTAGAACATGTTGAGACCGAAAGGAACCATTTTTACATTATATGTTTACATTATATTCAATATAATATATATAGCTATTCTACATAATTATACAAGCTACATAATCTCATTATAATTTAGATAATTTCAGTATTTGTATATTTACTTTATCCATTATATATATATACCTATAGCTATATGGTAAATTAGTGCAGAGGGGTGTCACCCCAGATTTTTATAAAAATCACATATATATATATATATATATATATATATATATATATATATATATATATATATATATATTATATATATATTATATATATAATATATATATAATATATTATATATATATATATAGGCTTTCTTAAAAAATATTTTAGTGGCCTCATGCTCATTATTAGCGGGCCATCTTACTTCAGGTTATAGATAAGATTTGTTAATTCTACATAGATTTTCTTCTGTGTATACCTAACAAAACTTATAACCTGAACTAAAGGGCCTGAAATGAGACCTAACCTTGATGGATCAAAAATGAAGTCTATTGGGAGTTTTAATAACTTTGAGGGCTTGTAACTTTTTTTTCCTAAGAGAGAGAACAATTTTCGTTTTTATTATTCTTCATTATTATTTTTAGATATATCGTGATTTTTATAAAAATCGGGGGGGTGACACCCCTATGATTATTATTACATATATATATATATTATATATATATATATATATATATATATATATATATATATATATATATTATATATATAAATATATATAGATATATATATATTATATATATTAAGTTTGAAAAGGTGAAGCGGGACCACTTTAGTATAACTTCGTCCTCCCGACTCTCCCTAATGCACTTTTTGAAATTTTTTTTTTGTAAATCACGGCCCAATAGTCGGCTAAGCACACAAAAAAAATAATAATGTAATTCTAATAATAAAAGTATTTAAAGTTTGAAAAACGCCGAGTCAGCCCGACCTTGGAGGGTGAAGCGGACCACCATGAGGGGTGAATCGGAACCATCTGGGGGTTTAAATTCGTCTTTTACGTATATTTTCAATTTTATATTTTTAATTTTTACTTAATTATAATAATTATTTTATCATCTCTAATTCGTAATAAGTAATAAAATGTCAAATAATGATAAATAAATACGAATATAAATAAGGTAGTCCGATTCACCCCTCTCCGCCAAAAAATTTTGACACTTTTTTGAACCCGTTTTTTTATTACCATTCATTTTTTTAAAACATTTTTCACTTAATATAAAGTAACTTTTTATACATTTAATTAATTATACGTAATAAAAATGTCAATAATAATACGTAAAATACGAAAAACAATGGTGGTCCGAGCCACCCCTCCATCAATTTTTACGGCGGGGTGAATCGGACCAAGTTAGGCCCCGTTTTTTTGCCACTAATACTGCTTGGATCAAAAATTTACTTTGCCAGTTTAAAGCTAACATACTCGAGTGTATCCACTGAAAAAATAATTAAAATCGATCCACAATTTTTCATTTTATAACGAAGTTAAAAAAAAACACATTTTTCAAAAGTGAAGTTCTATTGAAGGAAATTTTGTACCCTAATTTCTAACATTTTTTAAAAATATAAAAACTTTCTAGAATTAAATATGATCTAAATAAAACTTGTAGTACTACCGCGTGGCTATAAAATGAGCGAAAATTTTTTTTTTTTTTTTTTTTTTTTTTTTTTTTTTAGAGTGGACCGAATCACCCCTCCTAAAGAGGCGGGCCTGGTCACCCCGCCCGACGCTATATATATAAAATTTAATAAGAATTTTAGGAAGTGTATATAGAGTATATACCCCTTTTATTAGGCTATAGCTATTAATTTTTATTTATATAATTATTTTTTATATTTGTCTTTTATATTAATTTTTATTTGTATATATATATACTTATTTTATTTTTATTTTTTCAGTTTTTAATTTTTTTAATTTTTATATTTTTTTAATTTTAATTTATTTTTTTTTTAAATATATTTTTCCTGTTTTATTTATACACTATCTTTTCATGCTAATTCTATTTCATCATATTTGTATATACCCGTATATAAATTTAGTATTTATACTTTTATTTTTTTATTATTTATTAATATATCATGTTTTCATATTTACATTATTTCCTATAGGTATAATTTATATGATTAGCTATATAATCTTATTATATTCTTTATCTCTTATAGTTTTTTTTTTTTTTTTTTTTTTTTTTTTTTATACAGTTTTATAGGAATCTTAGGAAAGTATATACGTGTAGATACTAGATGGCTAATATAAATATGTATATTAAAGGAACATTCCTAGTCACAAAAGACCAGTTCATAAATATTTTATTTTATATTTATTTATTAAGTTTTAATATTTATATTATTTTCTTTTAAATTTTTCCTTATACTTTAATTTTATTTTTTTATTAATTTTAGCATTTAAATTGTAAAAAGTTTTAAACAAAAATATTTGTTAAGTGGTGCCGATGTTTAAGGCTATACCATACCCTTATAAATAGATAAATAAAATAAGATGGCACTGAAAGCTCCCCCCTCCCCCCCTTACCTCTATATTATGTATGAAATAATTGTTCACCCCACCTTTATATTATGTATGATATAATTGCTCTCCCCAACCTCTATATTATGCTTGAAATAATTGCTCAACCTAGGCCTAAATGTTAACTAAGCGTAGAAATATGGCTGCCCAATGTGTAGTTACAACCCTTATTGATATCTTGATATTAAATCACTTCTGAGAGCTGCAACTAGGAAAGGCTTTGTAGTATGCATGCATAACCCCATGTGTCTTTGCAGATAAAGACATAGCTATATGGAGAATAGAGACAGTAAGACTAGATCAGTATTGGATAGCTAACCTTAGGCTAAACTTACATAAGAAATAAAGAGATAGCAAGAAGCCACATGGGCCTATCAAGACTGTCCCAGTCAAGCTAAATATGGTAATTGATTTCTGGTCACTCAGGCGATACATTGATAACAATTAAATTATGATAATTGTGGAGAATTTTCTAGTCCATATTGCACAACTGTGTTTAAACTCAAATTATTTATTGTACAAAAATGGTATCAACAAATTATTTAAAGTTTTTTTTAATCTATTTTGGTACATTTTAAGTTTATAGTTCCAGTAAAAATATAAAATATATTGCTACGAAAATCATAAGTATAGGGATGAAGAAACAAAATCTTTTTTAGGTTATCAATATCATTATTATTTTTTGATAATCAATTTTTTTACACTATTATCAATGACTCAATTTTATAGATAAAAATAACTTAAATGAATAGGACGGAACATTGACATCATGCAGGCCGAACCCGTGATAGGAAGAAGGTCCCAGGAGTTCACAAATCAGGCGATGGATGAGCTCGGTGCGATAGGGATGGTGTATGCGACTAAGTGATCCTTGTCTCTCCAATATTCACGCGAAAAGATCAATTTTCAAGGACGAAGAAAACAAGGTTCACGCTCTTTAGTGTCTACGAGGTGTGACGCAGTGGTGTGGGATGCGAGAGGGTCACATTGTCTCGAGCACCTGCCGTGTGTAAATATCGCGCAGTATCTAGAGAGAAATAGGGCACCGGCAGAACGTCAAGCGGCAAGAAGAACAGAGTGGTGCAAGGGGCTCCAGAAAGTTGTATGGGCAAGTTCAGCAAGCCCTCATTAGACATTGCTCTGCAACTGCCTATCAAAAGGAAGGCGCCTGGCACACCGGACCACGCCCAAGAGTGCTGGAACTAACTAGTATTCCCTGATCACAGGGTCGCGACATAGACCTTTGATAGTCTACACTGGAGTATTCTTGAGCAGCCAGCCGAGAACACTCTCGCAAGCCGTGCAATTACAGGAATGTGCCTAACTTTGTTAGAGGCACGTTACGTTGCAAATGCGAAACGATCGTGATAGTGGGTGTTTCCAAGACAATTCCTATTTGCATGTTTACGTAGGTGGAGTCAAAAATGTTTTATGTGTTTTACTATATTTATAATAGTAAGGGGGATAAGGGTAGGAAATTTTGGGGAGGTGTTTTAGCGACGGCGAGCATATGATCAGCAAGTTGAGTCCTTTCACGGCAGTGCAACTTCACAGATTGCCCGTTACCTCGACGGTGTATCCCCACTGCTGCCGAGATAATCTCCGCCAAATGGTGATATGAATTTGAACTCATGAAAGCTGTAGACCGATGAGGCAACTCCTAAGATACAACGAGAGGGAGCACAATTGAAATGGAGTGGAAGAAGTGGTACAGAGATTAGTGCATCTGGCATAAGAGTGTCAGAGTTAGAAGGTGCAGTTACAGAAGATCCATCTCGCTCGCACGCTCACGCGGAATAAAAGTTGGAGGAATAAGAAAACAGAAGCGCCCTGAGGGAACCACCGCCAACTCAATAGAAAGGTGAGGCAGACGTGTTTGCTACTACAGTTCAATCAACAGTGAGGTTAGTAATGGGAACGATCTTGAACTGAAAGTAGACAAGAGGTTAAACAAGGAAAGGAGGAAATTCCAAAGGAAGGTGCTTTAGGAGAGTAGGCAAGCGCATGCTGAGTGTTGATTAGATGTGCCTGGTAATGCCTAGAGTTCAACAAGCTTATCGAGGATATGTCAAGCGCTGCCAACAAGACTCATGGTTCTTAAGGGCAGAAGACCATAGTTTCAGTGAGATAGGAAGTGTTCCAGCAGTTTTGATGTCGAACGTCGAAAAGAATAACTGTACGAGCTGAAAGAAGGGAATGAGATTCGCTATATGATCGAGGAAATGAGAGTTAAGGGAGAGTTGAAGATTTTAATAGAATTAGTTATGGAATCGGTCGATAGTTTTAGACATTTCATGAGCGGGCTATTTTTTTTGGGATTGGCTGAATAAAAGGCCAACTCTCCCGAGGAAAAGTATTAGTGTTGAGGCATAAGGAGTAGAGTTGGAACTAGGGACAGGCACCTCAGAAGCACACTCCTCAAAACACGAGGAGGAATGCATCTGGGCCACTGGCCTTCCGGACGTGCATAGATCTCAGTATCTCATGTAGCCTGCTCCGATCATGAGTATCGACAGGTAGATACATTCAACACGCCTGAGAGGGGATGGAGCAGGAGAAAAGGGAGCCGAAATCGTCAGGGTGGAATTGAATTAGAAAAGACCAAAGAGATTAGCGCCTTTTCAGAAGGAGTGTTAGCAACAGAAACGTCAGACAACGGATAAGAGGAGGAAAGGCAGTTTTACAGAGTTATAAGAAATGTATTTGCCAGGAGGGCTCAGAAACTTTTTAGATCAGAGGAGAATCAAGAAGGGGAGCACACTTCATTTTAGTGTAGGAATCTTGGCAGTTCGAATAATATCCTGCAACGATTCCGGGCAGAGCGAAATTAGTTAGAGTAATACTTGCAAAGAGAGTTTTTTCCAGCCTATACGCAATGTTACGTTCTGATGGCCGGGAACAAGGAGCTATCGAACCATGGTATTATAATATTAATTATATACTATTATACTTATTATATATATATATATATAGGTATAGTTTTTTTAAATTTATAGTATATTATATATATAGTATATATTATAATATAGTATATATACTATACTATATATATAGTTATATTTATATTATATATAAGATAAATTAATATTATAGTATTATAATATATAATATGTATATATGTTAGTTATTATATATATATATTTTATAGATAATATATATAATTTAATATTGATATTATATATATTATATAATAATATATATTATTATTAATTAAAATTTTTAATTCAAACTTCAAGAGTTAAAGCATCCGCAATCCTCATCTACTCTTAGATCGCATCCGCATGCGTCGCTACACTCTCATCCTCTTTAAGATGGACGTCGCATTCGGCAGACCAGTTGGCAAATTTGTGACCTCTGTCGGTTCACATCAGTAATATATAGATATATATATATACATATATATATATAATATATATTTATATATATATATTATATATACTTATATATATATATATATCAATAATCTAATATATTATAGTATAATATTATAGTATATTATAGTAATAGTATAACATGAAATTACATTACTTAATCTAAAAATTTAACTGACGGTCCCAAAAACCTATTTAATGTAATTCATAGAATCAATTTTTAATATCAATTTGGAAAACTATTATGACTAATGGTTTTTTCACATTCTTCGATATGGGGCTTTCCAATATAGCTATAGATTGTAGTATAATTTATTTGGATAAACACTCTTTATGAAATACGTATTTTTAATATCTAATTTCACATGTCGGTTTTTCACAGAAGCAATGGTTTCCCATTACAGAAATGGTATTTTTTCAAGTAATTAGTTTTCATTTGCTATTAAGTTTTTCGAACAAAATAAGCAGGATACCATCCGACCTTCAAAGTAAACTGTAAACAATTTTATCCGTAAACATGGGTGGTATAAAACCCACAACTTGAAGAGCAGAGCTCATTATTTCGAATCTATTAACTTCAATACAACCGAAAAATAAGCGAGTATATTTAAAATAGTGAAACCATGAAAGTTAAAACCGGAAAAACGTTAAGCTGATGTAGATCTTTAGAAAAATTTCTAAATAGCTTTCACGTAGTAAAAATATCCAAGTAAAAACTTTTAATATAACATCCTTTTAAAAAGAAAGTTCTCAATTGTTTTTGAATCAAAAGCACAAATTAATTTTCTAAAAAAAGGTATTAAAAAGTAAAATTTTATTTTTAGATTTATTTTAACTCTACGGTCGCGAACGAAGCACGTTTAAGTAGACGGAACGCAGTTTTTAATTTTAAATTATTATTATTTGAAAACCGAATATTAATTTTTTTTCTGTTATCAAATTTTTAAAATTTTCACGCAAGAATATTCATTTTTGATTTTAAAACTAAAATTATTCAAAATTATGAAATCATTTAATTTCAAATGATATTTGATATACAAATTATTTAGTTATTGTTTCTTAAATTTATTATACCTTCAGACAGCCATCTTTAGTATTCAGATAACAAATTAACTTTGAAATAAAATAGATGAAAAATAATAATAATAATAATCAATTAATCATAATATATAATAATATAATAATAATATATATATAATAATATAATATAATATATAATAATAATAATAATAATAAAAACATAATATAATCATTATAATATATAATAAATAATAATGAATAATATAATAATAATAATAATAAATAATCCATAAATAATTATAATAAATAATAATAAATATGATCTAAAGGAAATTGCCGTCTGAACTTGAAGCTGATTAATCCTTCGTTATACTAGCGTCATTCATACGTCGACTCATGCAATAGGGTCATATTAATGTAAGTAGATATATAAACATAAATCGTCATATGTGTAACGATACCTGGGCGTAAAGAATTGAATATTTAGTGTGTTATCAATTAACACACATTATGCTATATTGTATTGTATAGCGCGAAACGAAATTATAAATTTTAATTATTTAACAATACCTACAAAAAATTTTATATATAATTATATAATAGTATGTATGTTATATATATATTATATATATATAATATTTATACTCATATTATAATATATATATATTAAACTATTATTATATAATATTATATTTATATATTTTGATATATTATGGTATATATATATATAATATTATGTATACGTATATATAATTTATATAGTATAATATAATATTATATTTATATGATTCTGGTTATATACTATATATATATTATATATATATATATATATATATAGTATATATATTATATATATTATTATATTAGTATATATTATATTGTCACCGAGAAGAAATGTGACGTACGTATGCATGAGTGTAGTAGTTTCATCCATGTAAGTCGACTTATATGTAATCGTATGACACTAATGTTATAGATACGCGTGACACGAATATAAGATATACTATAAGTTATTACTATATATATATATTTATAGATATATATTATGTATATTATAGTAGTTATATATAGTTATATATATGACTATATAATATAATATAATAGTGAGAATTGTATGACCTGGCGTATATGTGATTTTGACAAAGACGACTTATAATATATCATATTTATATATGTTAATATATATTATAACTATATATATATATATTAAGGTATATCATTTGATATAGTTATATATATAATTATATATATACTTAGGATTTATAAAGTTAGTGATAAAGATTTTTTGGTAGGTTATATGTTAGCGAGGTAAAACTTTTTATTGTGTCTGGGCTTTACTATTAGTGGGCTAACTCTGAACTTTTTCAAGAAATACAAAAATTTGTGTCTGTGGAGAAGGAATTCTTTTAAGAATCTTTACTTTGTCTATTCTTTGTGTTCATTCTAATTGATTTAAGTCTTTATAAATTACTTAATTGTGGCATATAAAAGCTATTGTTGACATTTCATAATATGCGAAAGTGCTAATTTCTACTTCTTAATATTACATGTAGAGTATGATGATACGACTTTAATTTGAAGCTATGTGAGATAGTAATGTAAACTTCAAGAAAGAAACAAATCAGTCTTTATTTTTAACCAAAATTTAGTAACAAGAAGTAGTTCTTGGTGACACAGGAAATATTCAGGTGGTTACTGAATACTTCGTGTGTATTACATTTAATTAGAGGCGCTGAATTTGGCTAAGCACAGCTATAAAAATATTGGACCTAGGGGATGATAAAACCCCGTAAAAAGCTTTTGTTTAAGCGGCTCACGCTAGAGGGTGTGAGGACTGCTTAATGAGTTAGGGTAGTTCGAGTGAAATAGTCGTAGACGCATTTGTACTCTCTTAAAATAGAAGCCATGAGCCGGCGTCCACAATGGCGCACGACGAAATTTTTTAACCGGGACTTACAAAGGCGAAATTATATTAAGAGCCTGAAGTCCATCGGAAGAAGGAGTTAATTAGTGAAGAGGATATTAATATTATAAAATAAATTTTGCAATCTACATGGTCAGTTTAAAAAAGGGTCTGAAATCCCGTGTGATCGTGTAAGTAAATAGCCCAGAAACAAAGCAAAAATCGGAGAGATCTACAGTATCTTTTACACGGATTTCAGCATCCTGAGGGAAACAACCGAGGGAACGAGTCAAATCGCATCATAAAATACAAGGTCATGTCAAATTTATATATTGTATCTATTTCTAATATTATCCCGGACTTGCTGTAGAATCCCGAGAGATGCAGTCCATGAAGTGCCAAAAAAAATAAATTTTATTTATATTATATATATATATATATATATATATATATATATATATATATATATATATATATATATATATATATATATTTTATATATATTTTTATTTTTATAATAAAAATATATATATATATTATACTATATATATATATAATATATATATATACTATATTATATATATATATTTTATAATTTACATTATTTTTTGCTACACATTTTGCGTCCTAATTGCCTAAGTCATAACATCATCTTTAAAGTCATTTAGAAAAACATACACGATTAACGTAAACATTGCACTCGTTTTTAAATACAAACTATTTGCGTAAAGAAAAATTTTCATTTTTTCACCACTTTTCTTCTCACCAAAAATAATTAAAAGAGGAACATTGTTAATATTAAAACCACTACAGTTGCTTGCAAAAACACTCTCATAAAATTTGCTCTACTAGAGGTAAAATAGGAAACAGAAATTTATTCTTGCATCTAAAAATTATTTATGATCCTAGGACCGGAATCCAATTATAAACAGCTATTTAAGCGAATAAAAACAAAATTTATATATATATATTATATATATATTATGATATATATATAATTATATATATATTATATATATATATTATATATATATATATATCATAATATTATATATATATATATTTATTATATATATAGTACTATATATATATACTATATATAATATATATATATACAGTGTAATTTTCACACAAACGTGTGTGTGTGATAACTTAAGTGTACACGAATAGTTTTTAACGTTAAATATTCCTGAAAGATGGAAAGTAGTCTTATTGTGTTACAATGAGCGTTTAATGCTTATTGCCTTGGAGTAACTTTATATTTGCTTGTTATTTAATTTGCTATAATATTTGTTTGTATAATTTACAAAAATTATCGAGTCCTTCTTCACTTAGAACCTTCATTTAAACCTAGAGTTTCGCCGAAATCTTTACGCTTTAAAAAGGTATGATAGGTAGATAAAATAATTATATTTATTTATATTATTATATATTATGATAGTAGATATATATTATATATAGTATATATATATTATATATATATATATATATTATAGTATATCATAATTAGTTTTATATTTTATATAATATATATAGATATTAGTATTTATTATATTTATTATATAAATTAAATATATCTATTATTATATTATTATTTATATAATATATATATATATATATTAGTATATATTTCAAATTTTTCCCTAATATATTTAAATATATATTTGAACTAAATAACTATATTACTATATATATATTAATAATTATATATAATATAATATATATTATATTTTATATATATATTATATATTATATTATATATCCATATATATATATAGATATATACTATATATATATATATTTATATTATATATATATTATATATATATATATATATAGTAGTATATTATATATGTGATCTAGTATATATTTAATAGAGTATAATTATATATAATATATAGTATGATATGTATAGTATTATATATATATATAGTAAATATGATATACAGGCGAGAATTTTTTGGGTGTGAATTGTTATTTTAAATATATTAGTATATAATATATATTATATATATATATATATAATATATATTTAGTAATAGTATAGTATATATAGTATATATATAGTATATATATATATATATATTATATATAATATAATAATATATGATATAATTAATATTTATATATAATTATAATAGATTATATTTATTAAATTATATATATATCAAGAGTTATTATATTATATAAGGTAATATAGTTATATATATATATATAGTATTATATTATATATATATTAGTATATATATAGTATTATATATATTATATAATTATATATATTTATATATATATGATTATATAATATAATATATAATATATTTACAGGTGGTTATTAATTTTTTTTGTTTGTGAAATTTATAGTATATATATATATAGCTATATATACTATATGTATTGATATTATATAGTTATATATATACTAATATATATATCATATATATATATGTATATAGTATATATTATATAGTATATATAGTTACTGTACGTTATATATATTATTAATATATTATTGAATTTTTTTTGTGTGTATATTTTTATTATATGAAATATTATATAGTTATATTATATATTATATAGTTTATATATATTATATAGTTATATATATATAACTATATATATATATTATATAGCTATTATATTAAGTATATATATATGTTAATATATATATATATAATTGATAATATATAGGAGCTATGATTTCGATATTGGTTGTGGTGTGGCCATAGGGGCTAGATAGTTATTAAAGATCTTAATAGATTTAAAGTAGTAAGGCTGTGGTATTGCGTGGAATGATGTAAATGATAAGGCTTTAATAGTAGAGTGCGTTCTCAAGGGTCCGCTCAGACCTAAGCACTCCTGAGGAGACAGCCTTGAGTCCGGCCAGAGACACTTGTGCATCATCGTTAACTCACACAGCATCCACACAACACCACACACACACCTACTTTCGTGACGTAAACCCTTTAAGCATGTCCGCGGGGATTAGACGACGAAGGAAGGACGGAGAGAGAAAATGTGACTGCGGTGAATGTGAATCGGCTCTTTATGTCCAAAATAAAGATACCGATTCTCGAAGGTCCGCCTGCGATAGGCGCGGCTTCTTCGGGGCCGCACGTGAACTCGTGGTTAAAAATACTTGAACACAACTTCGAACAAGAGGGGATAACCAAAGATCACGAGAAAATTACGTGTGGGCTGGTTCATATCAGCGCAGATGCTAACTCATCGCGGCCAGAGTGGCATTAGAAGCAACCCCAGAACTGTCTAAAGCCACCACTTACGCCGAATTCAAGAAGATACTACTGGAAAACTTGGCTCCGCCTACGAGCTTTCGAGTTTGGGAATTGTACGAAGAATTCTCTACCTTAAAATGGGCCAAGAACGCGACTTTAGCGAATTTTTGCCATAAATTAAGAAGAATAATTATAGAGTTCTCTGAGGAACTCGAATTAAGATATAATATAGAAGTACCTGAAGAGATGCGCAGAGTACTAATGTGGGGTAACATAGTATGAGTGGAAGGTTTACGCAGATGCGACGACACAGAAAAGATAGAACAAGATGTTTACCAAAGAAAATACAGACTGCTTGATTAATAGTAAATTTAAAGTGGGCAAAAAACTTGGATAATAGAAGAAGCAGAAGAAAGGTGAGTGCAATGGGAGATAATTTTGAAGGAGGGATGAACAATATTGAATAGATTATGAGAAATAAAGGCGTGGTAGGCTAGTGAATAGAACACATATCAACCAGTAAGGTTCAGTAGATAGTAAATAGAACCTATAATAGTTTGGAACGGACTATGATATGACCGTAATATAGGAAAAGAGCGAATAATTTCTGGAGTCGAAGGCGCTTCAAAAGTTATAAAATTCCAGGTACATATAAAGCCGGTTCCTATAATATAGGAACAGTAGAGCAGAACGCAACAGCAGGCAAGACAGTGCGATGTATCAGAATGCGCAAGTCTATGCCTTAAGTAGGACCCACAAATTGGTGAGGAAAGAATAAAAAAACAAATCAAGAAAGAACGGAACAAAATCAACACCCACGAGAGGAGCTCGTTGGGATAAATTCACAGATATAACGGGAGAAGAAAGTGGTTTCTCATTGAGTCAAAGGTTTTTCTCCTGAAAACGGGGTGCAATCATGAGAGTGCGAAGGCAAAGAGTACAAGTCAAAAGGTAATGATGGCAAGCAATTGCTGGTGCTGGAACGCGTTCTCGGCAGCGAGATTCCAGTCGGTTTTCTCGCAGAAGGAGAAGTGGACGCGACAGGCTCATGATGAGAGAACAGCTAAACTTCCGGAGGGGAGTCGGCACGAAGCAGATACTCAGAGCCAATATTCAAAGAGCTGCAAGTGTGTTGAAACAAGGGTAGCACCTAATAGCAACGGGAAAGGCGGAAAGAAGTTGAGTGAGGAAGTTAATTCACGCGAGCTATTAGCGAAAGCTGTTCTGATAGTAAATGGTGGAGACTCATACAGAAGGAGGCAATGTGTAAAGACGCTTGCAAAAGGCGCAGCAGTATCTATGATACTTGGTTGAGAGCTTTTTTAGAGAAAGCAGCGTCGCGCAAGAGTCTTGGGCGATCGCTCGCGCATAGCGAGACGCACTACGCCACGCGAGTAGCAAAACCTATATCAGACGGGACTTAGCCGCACAGCGGCAGGGGTAGCTCAAAGCAGTATGGCAAAGACACACTCACTGTCCCACCCCTCCCCCCCCCCCCCCCGCCGCTCGCCACTCCCCGCCCCATACGCGCACCGCACACTTTTCGCCCCTCCCACCCCGCTCTAGCAATAATTCTAATCCACAGGTATTCATATAAACACCTGCACTCTGAAGATAACTAGAATAATTATCTTATATTCATAACCACAATACATGCAACCGAATACTAGAATTTCAGCCTACTACCTTAAATGTCGAATTTTAAGCAATAATGATAAGTTCTACTGTAAAGAAAAGGCTTTTCTAGATAGTGGGTCGTCCTTAAATATATTGAAATTCTCACACTTTAATAACTTAAAAGATAGCTTTAATTTAATTTCTAGAGATATTAAACTTAATCTGGAAAGTATCACCCAGGGTGTGATACAAGTACACGGGGTCACAACACTTACACTAGAAATAGCTAATAGAGTTTGTCAGTTTACATTTGTCATAGTTGGAGACAACTGTGATTTTCATGGGAACATTATATTAGGCTGTGACATATTATCACAGGTACCGCTCGTATTTGATTTTAAAGATAAGATGTGTTATTTTAAAATAGAAAATAGCTCAGGTTTAAAAGTAGATGTGAATAACCCTATTCCACTAATGGTGGACAAAAAGGCGAAACTATCCGCGAAAGTGGCGGATAAAAGGTATTTCGACCAAAGATCTAATACCATCTGCGAAAATGGTACATCAGGAGATACGGATGAACGCTGTCAGCAACGGAGGAAATACGTAAGACGTCGTCGACCCTACAAGAGATCGAACCGATGCAGTGGTACAAATGGTGAGTACGCCCGTGCCAACCGGCGGCGATATCAACCGAATCCTGTATGGCAGAGAGGTAAAAGATTTAATAAACAATGTAATAATAGAAAGAACTGGCAAACGGGTAGAAGGAATCGGCGCACTAATTTTGGAAGAAATAGGCGCAGATATAGGCGCAGATATAATAAACAAGGCTGGTACCATAATAATGATTGGTACTCAAGAAACAGCCAGTATGATACTGAAAACTGGTACGAAGGCACCAGTAAAGGAAGGTATAAAAGACCGCCTCGAACACTCATGGAAGATGTTTTTGAAGGTGATTTGTATTGTTATAAAGTCTCAAGAACTCCGGATTTACCTGTAATCCGTGAGGAAGATACCGAAGAAGACTCAGACACTCATGAAGAAGATTCTGAGAACGATATCCAGAGTAGCGAGAACCGCACTCATATGGAGTACGCGCTTAAGAAAGCGAATATCATACAACGCGCCGCTGGCAAACTTACAAATGAAAACTCATATATCCCATGGGGTGAGAACAGTTTAAGGGATGAGAATGAGCATAGTGGTCAACCATCTGATTACAGTTCAGATAACGAGAATGAGCATAGAGCTCAATACTTAGATAATGAGGATTTTATTCCTTATCCATCTGATCAAACGATACATTTCGATCATGATGAAGAGGATTATGAAAGTAATCCTGAAGTAGTTGACCAGCACGGTTATGATCATAGCTCTAACCGTTGCAATAGTAGAAATATATGGAAATTTGCCAGAACCAACAAACAAAGTTGGAATAAGAAGTATTGGAGGAACCATGGTAAGGAATCTGAAAATAACTTCTTGGTTAAAGGTATCAAAACAGTACGGTACCGCACCATACCATCCAATGCTCACAATACATACCGAAACTCTCATAGATATTCAAATTGGTATAGAGATACTACGGAATGCGCACCGAAGTACCTCAATCATGCCAAAACGAATGGAAAGAGAACCAGGAATGGTAAAGGGGCTAGAAGATGGAAGAGTGACGCAACCCGCACTGAAAGCCAATCAATTCAACCCATTCAAGTTGTGGAATGCTTGAGACCAAGCAACCTGCACCCGCTAAGAGGCCAGAATAGCGGTATAAGGCCTAAAACCAAAATCACACAGCCAGTGTGTACGTCAATGGTACGTAAGACGTCAAATACCACAACACCAAACAGAGGTGAACTTAAGTGGATTCGAACTGGTACTGATACAGATGTGAACTTGGAATTGATCAGCCAACAACATCAACTTCAACTACAAGTGAGAAAAACTTAGGAAACCGCCTCAAGTCGCATCATAAACATAGAAAGAAGAGATGTGCACCTGATCCTACTTTGAGGAATGTCCGTAAGGAGGAGAGAGAAAAATGGGTCCCAGAGTCCGTCAATGATCGTCAGTCATTGCACTCGATTGGGAAGAGCATAAAGACCTCAACAGGAGTGACTGTAGCCCAAAACTCTCGAGTCCAAACTGACATGAAGCAACTTATGTCACCAGTAGATCAGGAAAGAATAAGAAAAAAGATGTTGGTATTAAATAGTAATAGTAAAAACTTAGATAAGTATTACACCTGAAATAAGAGGAGAACCTCATTTATACGAAGATGTAGACACAATGTGTACAGTTAAACTTAATAACAATATCAGAATTATACCTAATTATAAATACATTTTAGAAGCAAAGATTGAAAATGAAAAGGCGCAACAATTGCCTGATAATAGCATAATAATAACGGTACCAACAGATGCTTTTAGAGGTAGCGCAGCAATTTTTGTTAGAAGTACCTTATCTACAGTGAAAGATGGTAATTATTGTGATAGAGCTGATGAAATTTAGGGGAGGCCGCCTTTGAAATTAAGGGTGAGCCATTACTACGCCTATCCAGTTTGAAGCAGAGATATCAGAGTAGAAAGTAAATGCCACAGAAACACAATGATGGAAAGCAGATACATGCACAAAAAATGCAGAGTCAGAAACGTCGGACTACAAAAAGTGAAATACCCACGTAACTGAAGGACTTGGATACGGCAGGGAGTTGTATAATGACATACCAAGAGAGATACTGGAAAGATGAGAAACATCGAGTGTTACAACGCCCGATGACTCGAAAATATATTGAGTTTCTCTATCGAAAACAAGATGTTGTAGGGCTGCGAGTGACCATACGGGCAGCGTTCCCCAACTATCAATTAATTAAGAACTGGACGCGAATGTCCAAAGGTCTTGTTTCACATCATCGTATACAACCGCAGATTTTTATAAAAAGATATTAATACCTGGACAGAAGGTCAGTTAAGGAAGAATCTGATCGAACCATCGGTATCCCCTCATTCCAGTCCGTTGCTAGTCATACCCAAGAAGTCTGGAGGTCGCCCCAGGATTTGTGTCGATTACCGGAAGATAAATAAATGGTCAATTGGAGACGCCTATCCAATTCCATTCATACAGGACACGGTGAATTCACTAGAGCGAGCTAGCATATTCAGTTCGATAGACGTTCTAGACGGCTTCTACCAGATAGCAGTAAGTGAAGAAAGTAGACCCTTACTAGCATTTAGAACACAGCGAGGTTGTTGGCAACCGCGAGTTCTGCCAATGGGCCTGAAACAATCACCCGCCGTCTTCAGTCGTATAATGAGTCTCGTGTTAAGTGGATTGTTAGGCATAGGTTGTCTCTCATATATTGATGACATAATAATATATTCACAAGACGTACCATCACACTATTGTAGCCTATCAAGAGTTTTCGAAGCACTGAGAAAATGTAATTTTAAAATTAAATTAGAAAAGTGTCAATTTTTTAAGAGAGAAATAGTATTCTTAGGATACTTGATTTCTGGACAGGGAGTCACGGTAGACCCTGAAAAGTTAAAAACGTTGTCGAAAATCAGGACACCAACTAGCGTGCCCGAGGTACGCTCGGTTTTAGGGTTCTTCGGCTTTTTCAGAACGCTTCTACCCGATTTTTCAAAAACTGCTGAACCCCTGACCAAACTATTTAAGAAAAAACAAGAATTCATATGGGGAGAACAGCAAGAAAAATCGTTAAGTAAACTGAAAGACTTACTGTTATCAAGATCAATAGTACAATATCCAGATTTCAATAAAGAATTTATTGTTGTAACCGACGCATCCATCCACGGGTTAGGAGCTGTACTACTGCAAGAGAATGATAAAGGAGAAGAACTACCTTTAGCTTTTGCGAGTAGAACGTTGTCTAAAGCAGAAAAGAACTACGCCCCTACGGAGATGGAATGTTTGGGAATTATCTTCGCGTTAAGGAAGTTTAAAAATTTAATTTACGGTTATAAAATAAGAGTGAAGACTGATCGATCTAGCCAGGCAGTCATATTCCTAGTAAAAGACTATGCAGCAGCAAGATTAGCTAGATGGCATCTGCTACAGTATCCGATTTTAACTCAAGCTTTGAACTATAAAGGGTCAGGAACTCGGGTTTTTGCAGGAACTTCTTTTTTTTTAAAAATTCCAGAAACGTATATTCCTGACTCAGGAGAAAGGGATGAAGAAGAGATAAGAGCAGAAGAAACTAGCAAAGAGAAACTCAATATGATAGAGCACCAACATAAGAATAAAAAGAACAAACAGAACAAAGCCATAGAAATAGATAAAGGTAAGGTTAATAATGAATTAATAAATAAAGAAAAAACAGATGAAATATTAACATTAGATACTGCAACC
Organism: Trachelipus rathkii; assembly: GCA_015478945.1. NCBI lineage: Eukaryota > Metazoa > Arthropoda > Malacostraca > Isopoda > Trachelipodidae > Trachelipus > Trachelipus rathkii. The sequence goes on along the minus strand of JABUQX010009741.1, from coordinate 18,154 downwards.
ATTTCGAAAGAACAAAAGAAAAGCAGATGAAATGAAGGTAGAATATGAAGATCTGCGAAAAGTAAGAAAATAAAGGTTTAAAGAAAGTTTTACAAACACACATATCGAGGAAAAGAATCAAAGAAACTTAAAATATGGTTACCAAAATCTTTAATAGACATAGACATGACTCATTCAATACAGGGTCATAGTGGGACAGAAAGAACTCTAGAGCCAAGATTATGTATTCATTTTCAGAATTTTAGAAATATCAGGACAGAGTTCTGTAAAGCTGTCATAGTAGTCAAGAAGCAAAAGGTCCTAAACCAAGAAAAGCAGTCATAAAAAATATCCGTTAGCAGAACAACCATTTCAGAAAATCTCAATGGATATTATGGGTCCATTAACCACATCAACCAGAGGGAATCAAGGTACTACTTGTGCTTCAAGGATCACTTACCAAGGTATGTAGAATCTAGCATGCGTTAGAAGATCCAGGGATACGTGACAAAATTGTATGATGTCTTTATAGATAGAAATAGTAGGATGGGAGATCTATTTTAATAGCTAGCTGTTATAGGTTTGAATTTACTGAGCTGCTAGTGGGCCAAGGTAATTTGGTGCCAGTCACGCTGATTGTCTTTGACGTAACATCTGAGAAAATTCGCTCTATGGTGGCGTTGGTGGTTTCCACCAATCCATTGCTGTTAGCGTGGTAGTGCTACTTATTTTCGTACTTTCTTAATCTTAAACTGTCCTACTACCCCTTCATAAGTTTTCCCGACAAATTCAAGCGTTTCGGTGATTATCTGGTACTGGTGGTGACATACGCTACTAGTTCTATCTATAAGCATTCTAAATTTTGTCACTATCCTGGATCTTAACGCTGGCTAATTCTACATACCTAGTAAGGTGATCCTTGAAGACAAGTATGACTTATTCCCTCTGGTTTGATGTGGTTAATGAGAGCCCGCATAATATCCATTGAGAATTTTCTGAAACTGGTTGTTCTGCTACGGATATGTTTTGTATCTGACTGTGTGTGTGTGGTTTAGGACCTTTTGGCTTCTTGACTATGGGTGACAGTTTTCGAATCGTCACATGTTTTTGTCTAATATTTGAGATGATATCTTCTTCTTAACTTCTCTAGAGTTCTTTCAGTTCCACTATGACCCTGTATTGAATGAGTCATGTCTATGGCTCATTTGATTAGAGCTTTTGGTAACCATATTTTATTGTTTTCTTTGATCTTTATATAGATCATATTTTTGAAGTCTTTACTCCTTTAGTTTTTTTTAATTTTTTAGAGGCCTTTTCGCAGATCTTCATATTCTACGTTCATATGGATCTGCTTTTTTTGTTTCTTTTCTCGAATGATTGCAGTATCATAATGTTTAATGATTTTATGATGCTGCTTTTTTTCTTTAAATTATTAATTCAATTATTACCTTTAACTCTTTATCTATATTAGTGGGGTTTCTCAAGGTTTTGTTCTTTTTATTCTTAGTGTTGGTGCTCGTATCATATTGATTTCTCTTTGCTATTTCTTTCTGCTCTGATCTTCTTCAGTGCCTTTCTCTGAGTCATGGGGCGGGAATATTTGGATAAGCAATGTCTGCAACTGAGTTCTTGGGTAGCCCCTTTATATGTTCAAAGCTTGGATTAAAATCGGATACTGTTAGAGACCATCTAGCTAATCTTGCTGTTGGATAGCCTGTTTACTAGTGATATTGAGCTGCTGTGAATGATCAGTTCCTTCATTTATTTTTGATAACGTAAATTAATTTTTTCAAACTCCCTGTCAACGCGAAGGATAATTCCACAAAGCTTTATCATCCGTCCGTAGGGGGCGTAGTTCTTTTCTGCTTTTAGACACGTTCTACTCGGCAAAAGCTAAGGTAGTTCTTCTTGCCTTTATCATTCTCTGCAGATGTCAGCTCTAACCGTATGGATGCGTCGGTAACAAGAATAATTCTTTATTGAAATGGATATTGTACTATTGATCTTGTAACAAGTAAGTAGTTTCAGTAGTACGTTAATCGATGTATGTGTATTATAGCAGATGTAAAGGTATATTCTTGTTTTTTATTAAATATGTTTGTCAGGGGTTCAGGACAATCTTCTTGAAGAATCGGTAGAAGCGTTCTGGAAAAGCCGAGAACGCCTAAAACCGAGCGTAACTTGCGGGCTACGCGTAGGTTGGTGTCCTGATTTTGGATAACGTTTTTAGGCTTTTCTAGGGTCTACCTTGACTCTGTCAGAAATCAAAGTATCTAAGAAACTATTGTCTCTCGTTGGAAAAATTGACACTTGTGTTCTATTAATTGTTTAAAATTACATTTTTCTCGAGTGCTTCCGAAACTCTTGTAGGCTTACAATAGTGTAGATGGTAAGTCTTGTGAATTTTGATTATGTCATCGCATAATACTGAGAGCAACCTAGTGCCTAAGCAATTATCCACTTGAACACGACGATCATGGTAATAGGACTGAAGACGCGGTGAGTTGTTTCGGCCATTGGACAGAATCGCGGTTGCAACACGCTCGCTGCTTTCTAATTGCTGGTAAGGGTCACTTTCTCACTACTGCTGATTGGTAGAGAGCCGTCTAGAACGTCTATCGAACTGAATATGCTAGTAGCTCGTCCTAGTGAATTCACCGTGTCCTGTATGAATGGGAATTGGAGTTAGGCCGTCTCGCAATTGCAATTTGTTTATTTTTAGTCTTCCGTATCGACACAAGATCTGGGGTGACTCCAGGACTTCTTGGGGTATGCAGATCTAGCGTGAGGACTGGAATGAGAGGGAATTAGCCGATGGTTCGATGCAGATTCTGTGCCTTAACTGATCTTTGTCCAGGTATTAATATGCTTTTATGAAAAGAATCCTCGGTGTTGGCTGATGACTGATGGAGTGACAAGAACGCTTTGACTGTTCGTGTCCAGTTTAATTTAAATTGAGTAGTGTGGGGAACTGCCTATTGGGGGTCTCTTGACAGCAAGACATCTCTGTTTTTCATGAGAAATCTCAATGGATGAATATGTTGTCGAGTTCGTCGGTCGTTGTACACTCGGATGTTTTTTCTTCAGGTCTTTTGTAGGTTAATCTCTTGGTATGTATATAAGCTCCCTCTCGGATAGTCCCTTCAGTTTACTGTGGTAGTTTTCCTCTTTTTGGTAGTCCTTTTTGGACTCGTGCATGCAGATTGAGGTTTGTGCATGTTATCTGTTTCGATCATTTTTGTGTTTCTTGTGGCATTTACTCTTTCTATCTCTGTATGATTTCTTCTCAAGACTGGATAGGCTGTTGTAATGGCTTCACCCTTTATTATTTCAATAGGGCGGCTCCCTAAATTTCAGCTCTATCACAATATTACCATCTTTCACTGTAGATAAGGTACTTCTAACAAAAATTGCTGCGCTACCTCTAAAAGCATCTGTTGGTACCGTTATTATTATGCTATTATCAGGCAATTGTTGCGCTTTTTCATTTTCAATCTTTGCTTCTAGAATGTATTTGTTATTAGGTATAATTCTGACATTGTTTCTAAGTTTAACTGTACACATTGTGTCTACATCCTCATATAAATAAGGTTCTCCTTTTATTTCAGTTGTATACTTATCTAAGTTTTTACTATTACTATTTAATACCAACATCTTTTTTCTTATTCTTTCCTGATCTACTGGTGACATAAGTTGCTTCATGTCAGTTTGGACTCGAGAGTTTTGGGCTGCAGTCACTCCTGCTGAGGTCTTTATGCTCTTCCCAATCGAGTGCAATGACTGACGATCATTGACGGACTCTGGGACCCATTTTTCTCTCTCCTCCTTACGGACATTCCTCAAAGTAGGATCAGGTGCACATCTCTTCTTTCTATGTTTATGATGCGACTTGAGGCGGTTTCCTAAGTTTTTCTCATTGTGTTGAGTTGATGTGTGTGCTGATCAATTTCAAGTCACATCCTGTATCAGTACGCAGTTCGAATCCAGCTTAAGTTCACGCCTCTGTTCGTGGTGTTGTGGTATTTATGACGTTCTAACGGTTACCATTGACGTAACAATGGCTTGTGTGATCTGTTGGTTTTAGGCCTTTACGTTTATTTTTCTGGCGCTCTTAGGGGTGCAGGTTCGCTTTGGTCTCAAGCATTCCACAACTTGAATGGGTTGAATTGATTGGCTTTCAGTGCGGGGGATTGCGTCTACTCTTCCTCTTCTAGCCCTTTTACCATTCTTTGTTCTCCTTCTATTCGTTCTGATGTTTGCGGTACTTCGGTGCGCTTCCGTTAGTAGTCTCTATACCAATTTGAATATCTATGAAGAGTTTGCGTATGTATTAGGTGAGCATTGGATGGTAATGGTGCGTTACCGTACTGTTTTGATACTTTAAACCAAGAAGTTATTTTCAGATTCCTTACATAGGTTCCTCATACTTCTTATTCAACTTGTTATGTTGGTTTCTGGCAAATTTCTCTATTTACCGATTTGCACGTTGCAGTCTATGGATCTACCGTGGCTGGTGCACTTACTATCAGGACACTTTCATAATCCTCTTATATGATCGAAATGGTATCGTTTGACTCAATGGATAAGGAAAAAAGTCTTCATTTCTGAAGTTTGCGCTCTTATGGCTCATATATTCGTTATCTGACTGTAATCAGAGATGGTTGACCACTAGCTCATTCTCAATCTCCTTAAGATAGTTCTCACCATGGATATATGAGTTTTTCGATTTGTAGGGTTGCAGCGGGCGTTGTAGTGATATTCGCTCAAGCGCATACTCCAAGTGAGTGCGGTTCTCGCTACTCTGAATATCGTTTTTCAGAATCTTCTTTAAGATTGTCTGAGAGTGCAGTCAGTATCTTCTTCACGGATTACAAATAAATCCGGAGTTCTGGAAATTTTATAATTCTATAAATCACCTACAAAACATCATGTGTGAATGTTCGAGGCGGTCTTTTTCAAGCCTTTATAATATTACAAATCACCTTCTAAAACATCATCCATGATTGTCCTAGGCGGGTTTTATACCAGTCTTTCCGTATCATTGTGGCTGTTTTTCTGAGTACCAATCATTATTATGGTACCAGCCTTGTTTACGATATCTGCGCCTATATCTCCTTTCTCTATTGAGGACTAATTACAGCTATCATTTATGACTTTTAACATTTCTGCCATCAGGGATTTGCGGTGTGATTTTTGGGATCGGTTTTCTACGGCGTATCCACCATTGGATAACATCTGAGTGACATCGGTTCGATCTCTGGTTTCGGGTGAGAGTTTTACGGTTTTCCTCGTTGCGACAGGCGTTTCATCCGTGTATCTCTTGTGTACCAATTTTCGCAGAGGTGTTAGTCTTTGGTCGAAATACTTTTATCCGCACTTCGCGATAGTTTCGCCTTTTTCCATTAGTGGTATGGGATTTGATTCAGCCTACTTTTACCTGAACTATTGGTTCTATTTTGAAAATAAATTTTTCTCTGAAAAATCAAATACGAGCGGTATCTGTGATAATATGTCACAGCCTAATATGATGTTCCCACTAAAATCACAGTTGTCTCCAACTATGACAAATGTAAACTGACAAACTCTATTAGCTATTTCTAGTGTAAGTGTAGTGACCCCGTGTACTTGTATCACACCCTGAGTGATACTTTCCAGATTAAGTTTAATATCTCTAGAAATTAAATCAAAACTATCTTTTAAGCTATTAAAGTGTGAGAACTTTAAAATATTTAAGGACGAACCACTGTCGATAAAAGCCTTTTCTTTGCAGTAGTACTTATCATTATCGCTTAAAATTCGACATTTAAGGTAGTAGGCTGAAATTCTATGCGGTCGTGCAAAAATTTTTATTATTTTCACGGTGCGTTAAGTTATACTTGGTAGGCAGTGGAGTGATGTTGGCTTTGCATGCTAATTTGGAGCTACCTGCCGCGTGGTAGTGCCTTGATAGGTTCTAGCTGCGTGGTGCGTCCGAGGCGCGCATGCGGACGCTGGGCTTTCTCTAAAAGAGCCTTCACAAGTAGTATCGTGCTGCTTTGGCAAGCGCTGTTCCTTTAGCACATTGCTCTTCTGTATGGAGTTCACCTGTTCAAAGACTATCGAAAGTTTCGCTAATAGCTCGTGGAATTACTTCCTAAGTATTCTTTCACACGGCCTTGTCGCTTTGAGGTGTTACCTTTTCAACAATCTTGCAGCTCTTGTGAATATTGAGCTCTGTCGAATATGTCTTGCTTCGTCCGGACTGCCTTCCGATAGTTTATGGTTCTCATATGAGCATTGGTCACTGTTTCTTCTGGAGTGAAGAAGATTGGAATCGTCGCTGCCGAGAGTTCAGACAGCATTGCTCGCATAGTTACCTACTTTGCACCTTCGTACTCTTTGCGCTTCGCTTCTGATTTGGCCCTTTTCAGGAGAAAACTTGGACTAGGAGAATACTTTCCTCCTATAATCTGTTGAATTTATCGCAACGACGCTCGCTCTGCGTGGGTGTTGAGGTCTTCCGCCCCTTTTCGCGTTATGCCAATTTCTGTGTCTTTTAGGCATAGGGACTTTGCGCTTCTGAATCGCTGTTTTTGCCGTGCTGTTGCTTCTGGCTCTATTGTTCTATTTTATGAACTGGACTGTTTATGTCTGGGATATGTTTTTATAACTGTTGAGCGTGGATCAAAAGTATCGTCTTTCTATATGTTACCGGTCATAGTCCGTTGGCCAAATATTATTAGGTTTTCTATTTCTATCTCTGAACCTACTGGTTGATATTGTGTTCTATTTTCATAGCTTACACGGCCTTTCTGTTATATCTATTTCTATGTTCTGTTCAGTCTCCTTCCAAAATTATTCCTATTGCGCTCACTTTTCTTGCTCTTCTTCTATTATCCATTTTTTTGCACTTAATTTTTTACTAATTAATTCAGAGGCTGTATTTTCGTTTGGTAAAGTGTTTGGCTATCTTTTCTTGGTTCTTGCATACGTAAACTTCATATTAGGTTTACCCCACATGAGTACCCTGCGCATCTCTTCAGGTACTTCTATATTATATCTTAATTCAAGTTCCTCTGAGAACTCTATAACAAGTCTTCTCAATTTATGACAAAAGTTTGCTAACGTTGCGTTCTTGGCCCATTTTAAGGTAGAGAACTCTTCGTATAATTCCCATACCCTAAAGCTAGTGGGTGGTGCCAAGTTTTCTATTATCTTCTTGAATTCGGCGTAAGTGGTGGCTTTAGACAGTTCTGGGGTTGCTTCTAATGCCACTCTGGCCGATGAGTTAGCATCTGCGCTGATATGAACCAGCCCACACGTAATTTTCTCGTGATCTTTGGTTATCCCCTCTTGTTCGAAGTTGTGTTCAAGTATTTTTAACCACGAGTTCACGTGCGGCCCCGAAGAAGCCGCGCCTATCGCAGGCGGACCTTCGAGAATCGGGATCTTTATTTTGGACATAAAGAGCCGACACATTCACCGCAGTCACATTTTCTCTCTCCGTCCTTCCTTCGTCGTCTCCGCATGTTTTAGAAGGGGTTTACTGTCACTACAAGTAAGGTTGTGGGTAGTGTTTGTGTGGAATTGCTGTTGGTTACGGATATGGGTGTTCTGGAGGTCAGAGGCTGTCTTCAGGAAGTGAGGTCGATGGGACCTTGGACATCTACTATTAACAGGCCTTATATTTACCTGGCCCTTACTACTTAACATTAATTAGATTTTATACTATTAGCCCTATTTGTCACCACCACATATCGGAAATCTATGTAATAGTATATGTATATATATAAGTACATATAGTATATATCTATATATACTTATAATAATGAATAATATATATAGTATATATTTATAACATAATATATAGTAATATTATAGTATAGTATAGTATATATAGTATATATTTTATTATATAAAAAGTTTTCACACAAAAAAAATTAATGAGTTTTATTCAGTTTTATATTATACATATATAGTATATATGTTATATATAATGTATAATATATATAGTATTATATATAGTATATATTTATATATATATATTTATACGTAATATTATATAATATATATAATTATAGTATATATATATAACAACTGAAAAAACTAATACACCTGTAATATATATATATAGTATATAAAGGTATTAGTGATGTATATATTTGATGTATATATGGATTATAGGTATATATATATATATATATATTGTATATAAAAATTAATTAAATAAATATTTTTTATGTTTAGAAACATGACTTAATATAGTTATATAATCTGTATAATATATATAATTATCATATTAATATACTATATAGTATAGTATATATATATATATATATATGATATATTATAGTTATTAAGGTATATATATATATTATATAGTTATTATTATATTATAATATATAGTATATATATAGTTGTATATAGTATAGTATAATATAAATTCATTAAAAAAGCAATCTATGCGCTATATGTATAAAAATCATTATATAGACGTTATACGTATATTTCATATAAATTTTATAATGGATCCGATCTATATATATATATAGTATATATAATATATATATCATTATTTTTATGATTATATTTATACTTGTAATAATTATATAGTATATAATATAGTATATATATATATATTATATATTATATATATATATTATAGTTGTATATATCTATATATATATATATGTATATTATAGTATAGTATATATATATTTATATATATTATATATATATATATATATATTATAGTAATAGTAGTTTCAAATTATATGTTAATATATCAGCAATGGATATTTATATAATATAGTATATAATCTTATAACAGCGGCAATACAACGAGTATTATATATGATAATATATTATTATATATAAATCTAGTATATATAATATATATAGTATATATATATATATATAATAATATATATTATATATATATCTATATATAATATATATAGTATATATATATTATATATTATCTTATATATATATATATATATATTAGATAGTATATTTTTATCGTACTATCTATACCCTTTTTAAACGTTAAAGATTTCGGGAATTCTTAGGTTTGTAATGGAAGGTTCTAAGCAATCGCGGGAATATGAATGTAAAACATCAAACTCACAAAAAGTTTTGAGTACCAATGAAGGAAGAAATATTAAAATTCTGCCAAAGGGCATAAGCACTTACGGCTCATGTATAAGCAGTAAACTAAGCTTTCCATCTTTCCGGATATTTGACGGTTAAAACTATTCGTGTCCGCTTAAGTTATCACAGCAGCACAGTTTGTGTGAAAATTGACACTGTTATATAATGGTCTAGTTATGATCGTCGAAGTATACCCTGGTAGTATATTAGTAGGTAGTATACTTATGATATAGATTACTATATAGTATCGGGCCGTGTATGATATATAGATTATAGTATTATAGGTATTATATAGTATATATATATATACTGATATATGGTATTAGGAGTATATATAGGTACTAGTATAGTAGTTATAGTGAGTATTGTATGTTATTTATTCGCGTTTCATATTGTTTATAATTGGATTTCCGGGTCTAGGACTCGATTAAATATTATTTTTAGATGCAGAATAAATTTTTGTATTCCTATTTATACGCTCTAGTAAGAGGCAATTTTAGGGCGAGTGGTGTTTTACAAGCAACTGTAGTGGTTTTTAATATTACAATGTTCACTTTTTACTATTTTAATTATTTTTGGCAAGAAATTTAGGTGGAAAAAATGAAAATTTTTCCTTTATGCGCAAATAGTATTTGTGTTTGAAAACGAGTGCGTGTTTACGTTAGCGTGTATGTTTTCTAATGGGACTTTAAAGGATTTTAAATTATTTTCTGCTCAAATATTTTCACTTTGCAAAAAGAAATGTGTAGCCAAATAAATAGTGTAAATATAAAGATATTATATATATATATATTAGTATAGTATATTAGTATATATATTTATAGTATATTATATATATATATATATATTATACTAATATACTAGTAGTATATATATATTATTAGTATATATATATATATATATAATATAATATCGTATATATATAGTATATACTGATACTATTATATTATTTGGTTAAGTATATTTTTTTTTTTGGACTTCTGACTTGTGATCTCTCGATTCGCTAGCGCAGCGGGAATAATATTGAGAAATAGATACAATATATGAATTTGGACTGACCTTGTTATTTTTAGATGGCGATTTTGACCTCGTTTCCCTCGGTGTTTCCCTCAGTGGAAAAGTGGACGTTTGTTTGATGCAATATTTTCGGAGTTTCTCTCTCCGATTTTGTGCTTGTGTCTGGGCTATTTTATTACACGTCACACCGGGATTTCAGGTACTGTTTTTAGATTTTTGGCAATTATTATAGAGCAAATTTTTATTTTTATAATATTAATATCCTCTTCAGCTAATTAACTTCCTTCTTCCGGATTGGACTTTCAGGCTTTTATATATAATTTCGCTCTTTGTAAGTCCCGTTAAAAAATTCGGTGCGCCATTGTGGGACGCCGGCTTGGCTTTATTTTTAAGGAGTAATAACTGTTTACGACTATTCACTCGAACCCCTTACTTTCGAGAGCAGTTCACCGCTCTAGGTGCGTTAAACAAGAAGCTTTGTACGGGGGTTTTAATCCCCTAGGGTCCAATTATTTTTTATAGCGGTGTTAGCCAATTCAGCGGCCTCTATAATGAATACAAATATTCAGTAACGCTACTGAATATTTCCTTGCAAAGAATGTACTTCTTGTTACTAACTGGAAATTGTTTGGTTAAGTCGGGCAATAAAGAGAGGTGAGGTTTGGTTTTCTTTCTTTTATTACATATATGTTCATAGTTATGAATAAGTCGTAGAGTGGTATACTTGGGAGAGTAGTAAATTCGCAAGCTCTTCGAGATTTATATGATGTCGACCAGATAGTTTTTATATGCCAATTGTAAGGTAATGATTATAAGACTTTTATAAAAGCATTTAGGAAGGAACGAACAAGCAGAAATAGCAAGTCGTAAAGCATTTAAATAAGCTGATACTGAACTATTAAGATTTGAACAGAAAGTTTAAATTAATCAAAATAAAAGTATCAGCCAGACACAATAAATGTTACTGGTAAATTACCTACAAAATTATCACTGAAACTTTATATTAGTAGTAGTATATATATATGATGATACTGAAGCGCATGATAAGTATATATATTTATGATAGTATATATATATATTATTATATATTATGTATATATATAATGTTTGTCAAAATATATATATACATCATTATATATATTAGATTATAGTATATTAATATATATATATATGAGTGAATCTCACTATTCAGTAATAGAGTATATATATATATATTATTATTATACTAATATATTATTTAGTTCACGCGTATTTACGATAGGTGCATACGTATAACTATAGATGCACTTACATGGATGTATCATAGCATGCATGCATGAGTGGTTTCACATTTCTTTCTACGGGTGTAACAGTATATCATTATAAATTATATATATATATTATCCATATATTAGTTTAGAACTATATGTATTATATATATGATATGGGCATATAGTATATAAGTATATAATAGAGAATATATATATAAGTACTATTAGTAATATATATAGAGATAATATTTATATTATATTAGTAGTATAATGATGCTAGCAATTAATTAATAGCTATGGAACCATGTACTAGTAATATATATATATATATACGTAGTATATATAATATATTATTATACGAGGTATATAGGTATTATATAGGTAGTATAGTACTTATAGTAGTGGTTATAGTACGTATTTAGAATTTTTTGTAGTTTGTTTGGTATGCTTAAAAGTATGTGTATAATTTTCGTTGTTTGCGCGTACTAATACATAAGTAGGTACATACAAGTTGTTGTACTTTTTGATCACGTAAATATTCAAGTTTTACGCCCATTATCGGTTTCGCAGCAGTGTAGTGGTACGGTTTAATGTATATTATAGAGATTTGACTTGATTACATGACCTATGCCAGGGTGACCGTATGATGAGAGCGTGAATATACGAAGGATTAAGTCTTAGTTAAGTCAGACGGCGAATTTCTTTTATATAGATTCATGTATTTCATTATTATTATATTTATTGATTTTATTATGTATTATTATTATTACTTATTATGATCTTATGTATTATTATTATTATTATTATTTGATTATTATTTTATTTGTTATAATATTATATATGTATTATTTTTTATGTTTTATTCAGTTAGTGTGTTAGTTTATTAGATTTATTATTGATGTATCTATGATTATTAGTGATTATTTTATTATTATTTATTGATTATTTGATCTGTTTGTGTAATTATTTCAAGTTAATTTGTATTTGAGAACTAAATGGCTGTTTGAAGTTGATAATGAATGATTAAATAGACATAATAGAAATAATTTTTTTATTATCACGTTAATAATAATAATTAATGATTTATAATTTTGTATGGATTTAATTTTTTAGTCTCAAAAATGAATTGAAAATTTAAAGATGTTGCTATTTGAAAATTAAATGGATTTTCTAATAGTAATAATTTTAAAAATTAAAACTGCATTCGTGCTACTTCACACCTTTCTCTCCCCATAAGTGAGGTTTAAATAATTAAAAATAAGAGATTTTATCTTTAGAATAAATTTGTTTTAGATCGTTTGTAATTTAGAGAATTGCTTTTTTTTAGTTGAAAGCCTCAGGTGTGAAAGTAAGTTAATTAAAAGTTTTTACTTTTGATATTTTTACTACGTGATAGCTGCATTTCAGAAATTTGTTCTAAGTTCAAATGAACTTAGCGTTCTTACTCAATTCACTTTCGGTTCACTGTTAAAAATATACTCGCTTATTTTTCGGTTGTATTGAAGTTAATAGATTCTAAGAATGAGCTCTGCTCTCAAGTTTGGAGTCAGAGAGTTGTACGGATAAAATTGTTTACAGTTTTTGAGGTCGGATGTGTTCCTGCTATTGTTGTTTCTGTTATTGTTCTTTAATGCAATGGAAATCTAAATTATTTGAAAACGTAACCTATTTATTAAATGGGAAAACCGATTGCTTTTGTGAAACGAATTGTTGAATATTAGAGTTTAAAATACTTATTTCATAAGAGTGTTTTTCCAAATAATATTATACTACAATCCTATAGCTACATGGACCCTATAAATCGGATGTGAAAAACATTTCATATAGTTTTTTGTACTGATATTATATATAATTATTTCTTAACTTCATTTTGGAAATTTTATATTCCTGTTAGGTTTTTACGATTAAGTAATTGTTACATACTCATGATACTATATATATATAAGTATATGTTAGTATATTATTTATATTATATAGTATATATATATTGATTTATATATATATTATAGTATATATATATATATTTATTATATATAATTATATTAGTATTAAATGGTATATATATTAGTAATGATGGACCGGATTGTCAAATTTTGGACTGTTTGGCGGATGCGGATCTTAAGAGGATGAGGATCGGATGCGGATGCGGATCTTAAAGTAGGATGAGGATGCGGATGTTTACTCTTTGAAGTTTGAATTAAAATGTTTATTTATATAGTATAAATATATTATTATTACTATATATTATATATTTATTATAGTATTTATTATATATATATATATTATATATTATTAGGTATATATATATTATATATATTTGAATATATATATATTATTCATATATATAGTATAGTATATATATATATGTATATGTTTTGCGGAACATATAGCATGATTTATTTATGATAGCTTATTAGTATATATATATATAATATATCTATATATATATATATATAATATAATGTATTAGTAGCTAATATAATGCCATGGTTCGATATAGCTCTTGTTCCGTGCCATCCAGGAACGTAACATTGGGTATCTGGCGTGGCGAAGAACTCTTCGTTCTAATATTATCTAACTATTTTCGCTCTGCCGCGGACATGTGTTGCCAGGGATATTAGTTCGAACTGGCCAAGAGTTCCTACACTAAAAGGAGTGTGCTGTCTCTGGATTTCCTACTGATAAAAATTTTGGCCTCTTGCAAAAACATCTCCGGAATAACTTCTGTAAAGTCTGCCTTTCTCCTCTTATGCCGTTGAGTCGGACGTTCTGTTGGCTAAGACTCTTCTGAAAAGGCTAATCTCTTTGGTCTTTTTTATTCCTAATCACCCTGGACGATTTCGGCTCCCTAACTAATGCTCCATCCCTCTGTAGTGTTTTAGGGTCTGATTTTGGAAGAGTGTTCTAGTGATAGCTTAGAAACACTTAACGTCGGAAGGCCAGTAGTCTAGATTCCACCTCTCGTTTTGAGGGAGTGTGCTTTGCTGAGGCTGGTGCCTGTCCTATGTTCAGCATCTATCCTGTTGCCTTAAACTAAAATGACTTTTCTCAAGTGGCTGGAAGCTCGTCTTTTTATTCGCTAGCCAATCCGAAAAAAGAATAGCGCATCTGATTAATGTGTCTATAGTATCGGAACTATTGCGCTTAACTTGTATTTATCGTAAATATTTCAAACTGCTCCTTAACTTCATTTCTCGATGAATATAGAATCTCATTCCTCTGTTCAGATCGTACAGCTAGTGTTCTTTAAGCGACGTTTCGAGAATCGACTGCGGAGCAATCCTCCTGGATCTCACATGAAGCTATGGTCTTCTGCCTTAAAGGACTATGGGGGGTCTTGTGTGGTAGCGCTTGAATATGCTAGAGAGCTTTGATTAGGGTATGGATGCGTTTGCTACTGGCTAAGCTGACCTTCTTGGATTTCCTCCTTCGCTTTGCTTACTCTTACCTAGTTTTCTAGTTTTCTTTCAGATCGTTCATTTCAACTCTTGTTGATGTAGCAACCTCTTCCTCTCTTATTTAGTTTGCTGGTGTTCCCAGGGTTCTGTTTTCTTTCCAGCTGTATCCTAATTTTCTTAATCGATCTTCTTAACTGTACCTCTAACTCTGTTCCTCTTATGCGATGACTTAACTCTCTATTTCTCCACTCATTTCATTTGTGCTTCTACGTTTGTATCTAGAAGTTGCCATATCGTCTACAGCTTTCTGGATTCAATTCTTTGCCGATTTGGTCGGGATGTCTCAGTGGGGTAAACCGTAATCTTGTGTGAAGTTCAACTCTTGAAA
Source organism: Trachelipus rathkii (assembly GCA_015478945.1). NCBI lineage: Eukaryota > Metazoa > Arthropoda > Malacostraca > Isopoda > Trachelipodidae > Trachelipus > Trachelipus rathkii. The sequence continues at coordinate 2,990 of JABUQX010009741.1, read as the reverse complement.
ACTTCAACTTAACGTTTCATATCTGACCTCTGCTAAGGACACCTCCCAAAGTTTCTATCCCTTGCCGGCTTCTAATGGTCTACCGTAACAACATAAACAATTTTTGGACTAAACATAAATGAGGTGAATTGTCTTGGAGACCATCATATCACATCTGTTGCTAACATCGGTTGTTAAAATGGAATTCCTGTTCAGATTGCGTGAATTTTTTTCTTCTGCTCGCGAGATACTGAGTTATATAAAGGTTTATTGCCCTGTATGAAATCTGTTTCACATTTGGGGTGGATCGGTTCCCACCTCCTTTTTTGGATAGTAAGTTGAAGATAAGGCTAAGAGGGTTATGAACTGTCCCATACTTTCTGCTCCCTTGACCCTCTTTCTCTGCGTCGTAGCGTTGGTGCCTATCTCTTTTCTTATGGGTATTACAACGGCGGTGCTCGAGAGAAATTGGCTCTCGCAATTACCAACCCTGAGTCAACCTCGTGAACACAAAAGGTGAATTGGTTTTCTCGTGAATTTGTGTGAATATTGGAAGACTCAGGATCACTCGTTGTGATACTTCCTTCATTTTCCAGCCACATTTGTTTTGTGGAACTCTTGCCTTCTTCTATTTCCCTGCAGATATTCATCTCTCCTATTTAATGCACGATCTGCGCCACCTGAAAGGGAAACTGCGTTTGTTTCGAAAACTCTCCATTTTTTTAATTTTTTGTTTTCGTTTTTGGTATCTTTTTTATTAATTTAGATGTTAATTATGCTTGTTACCCGTCCTTTTGAAAGGGCCTTTGACATGAGTGGTGGTATCATGGTAAAACAATATATTATAGTAGTTAATGTTGGTAGTTATATATATATGTATATTATAGTATATATTAGGGATGCTGATATATTATATTATATTATTATGTGTATATTAGGTTATATACTATAGTATATTATATATATACTAGTTAATTAAGACTAGTACATGTTCATATATACTATTATAGATTATATATATAATATTCGTATATATATATATGATTTATATATAGTAGTGATATATAGTATATATAGATATTATTAGTATTATAGTATATATATATATATTATATAATTAGTGATAGATAGTCGGGTATAATATGTTTTTATAGTATAATATATATATATATATATATAGCTATTTATTATATAATGTATAGTATATATTATATATTATATAGATATATATATAATATATATATATATATACTTATGTTTTACAATTATTCACATAAACTCCACTGATAAAGTATGACCGAAAATAATATTTTATTTTATATGCATGTTTCAAAATGTCAAAAATGAAATCATCCTCATTTTTCAAAAGAGGATGCGGATGCGGATGCGGATGCGGATGCAGATACGGTTGTTTATTTACCGTTAAGTGAGGATGCGGATGCGGATGGTGCAGTGTGATTGCATTTTCAAAATTCCAATGCTTTCTTTAATTGTCAGCTCTATAGTTTTGACACTAGTATGACTTAAATGTCCATCTAATATATATAATATTATAGTATCTATATATAGTATATATATAGTAATATACTATTTATATATATATATAATGATATTAGTATATACTATATATATATATATATTATATATTACTATATATTATAATAATATATAATATATATATAATATTAATATTATATAGTATATATATATTATAGTATATATATTACTATTATATATATTTATATATATTTATATATATATATATATAGTTTATATGTAATATTATATATATATATAGTATATTAGGCGTGATGGTAAAACAAGTTAAGATATAAGTTAAAAGAAGTCTCTTCCAAAAGCTCCATGTGCTAAATGAGAAGCGAGGAGGCGAGCGTGATCTATAACACTGCCCGAACGGGATATTGGGAGTTCAAATTTTTACGCACATGAAAAGCTCCTTTTCTGATACTGTACTGTATAAAAGATAAGCTAATTGGAGTTTGAAGGAGGGATTTAAGCTTTTTATATGAATTAAGTTGTATTGAATAAGCTTGTGTACGTCTATTATTTGGTCTCTGACCACTATATTCCTTATATATAGTATATATATATAAAGCTAATAAGCTTTTATAGGGTGTGTGGCGCACACCTAGCACCTATGGAGGAAGACGCCCTGATATCATAGTAATATATATATATTATATATATATTATATATATTTATATATATATTATATATTATAGATATCTAGTATGATATATATTATATAATAGTATAGTTATTTCTATATATATGATATATTTATATATATTATATATTATATATATATTATATATATAGTATATGATACATATCTTTATATATATATATTATAGTATAGTTATATATATATCTATATATATACGTAGTATTAGTAGTAGTTATATTTATATATATATATATATATCTTATTATATATATATAATATATATAGTACTATCAGAAATATATATATATATATATTATATAATATATTACTTAGTATATATATAAATATTATATTATTATAGTAGTATTTTGATATAGAGTATATAGGCCTAAATACCTTGGTCTTAGAGGAAGGATATATAAATATATCCTATAGGGTTATATATGATGTATATCTAAGTTTAATATATATATATGTATATACTATGGATTATTTTAGCAATAGAAACAGCAGATCATGACGTGAATTCCTTCTGATGAAAAAATGTTTTGCCTTAGAGATTCATAGTAGAGATAATTATATACTTTATATACTTCTTCTGGTATTCGGTATATCACCTCTAATATATAATATTCTGCACTCTCACCAGATCTCTTTTTAACTTAAGCTAGTATACTCTCTAACTTAGTCTTTGAATTATAATTGTCTTTTATTTAATTCAACACACTATTTTAAATTCTATATTATATATTAAATCTATAGTTTATATACTGGAATGCTATATGTTAGGTCACTATTGTATTTTTTCCTGGCGAATTGAGAC
>JABUQX010009740.1:35000-59361 GCA_015478945.1 Trachelipus rathkii | reverse complement strand
CGGTGGCACTTCGTTCCAGGAAAGGTGTTTAACATTATCATATTTATAATAAAAGTTTATGACATGCTGCTCAGAAGGTATTCATCCCGTTGTTTCAAGTAATATGGTTCGGAGTTCGAAATCAACTGTTTAAGCAATTCCGCAAATGGCATTCTTATCCAGTGTGGTTTAGGAATACTTCGATATTGTTTTCCTTCACATCGCAGACCATAAACTTTGCAATCGTAATTATTCTCGGAAAGGAAGAATGATATCTTGGTTAAGAACTATCTAAGCAGCAAACACAAAGAAAATGTAGAAAGGAAAATGGGTAAAAGAGTAAAGGATCTCCAATTCCAAGTTTAAGAACGAAGCAGATTACTCTTGAAACTAATATAAAAATACAAACATATGTGACACTGAAAAGAGAAATCATAAAGGATAGATATAGTAAATTTACAGAAATTATACTAATAGTCGATCTTCTGCTTCGTCACGTTGAAATTCTTGGCTTTGTACTGCTAACGAAAGTATCGCTCTCTTCAAAACACAACTAAAAAAAAAATACTGCGGAGATATTATTTGAAACAAAATATATGACAGCGTTAAAACTAAAGTATCAGAATTAATAACCTATACCAAACCATCATCCAAGTTAGCTTTCTCCTCCGACGAATGGTCAGAGTAGTTATGCCGTTGACAATTATTTCAAAGGCAAAATTTTGTGTCGTGCTCTGAACCTCTCACTGAACGTCAGTCATACAGGTGAATATATCAGTGTCGTATTTTACGGAATGTTGACGAAATGAAACCTATCCCCAGATGATGTTCACTGTCATGAGAGATGCTGGTGCCAATCAATATAAAGAAAATTGTTTCTTTCTTGAGTGATAATAAACACAGCCACCAACATTAGAAATGTTGTAACGTCTCAAACAACAGTCAGCAAAGTTCTCTCAAAATATAGGTCAATTGAGTCACACTTTAATCATTCGACTAAGGCTCAGTAAAAACTAAAGAAAATACAGGCCAGAATTAAAGTTCGTAACTTTCCATTGTATGACGTTACTCTACAGTATGTTAAGGTTGCAAGAACTTAATGAATCTCTCTGCCAGTACGGTAGCTCTGATGATAAAATAAATGTCTTCCCATCCCATGACAATTCTATTCTAACCAATTGTATCATTGTACTCCAATCAGTTGAAGATATCATTATGATAATCAGCAAACACTTGTTTGTCATCCTCTCGTAATAACTCTGAAGAGAGTATTAATATCCTCAGACAATGACAGTCAAGGAATAAAAATGATGAGAGAGACGATATTGAGATCTTTTCTCCTCTAAATTTATGGTTCGGTTACAATTGTTATTGTACCATTAATGATGGAGAAAATTAACATCGTAAATGGAAAACTATTTGTTTACCTATCACTTGTTAATTCTGATAAACCTTGGAACATGAATATCAGACGTGCTAAGCGTGTTTGCACAAAACATAAATGATCCTACATCGTTAGTTTTCTTGCTTCAAAAAAAAAAAAAAAAAAAAAAAAAAAAAAAACTTTTTGTAAACCTACCTTTCCCACTCTTATTTGCTCTGATGAGTCTGTAGCTATATAATCAGGGCTGCGGAGTCGTAAAATAAATTTTTCGACTCCGACTCCGACTCCGACTCCTTAAATTCAAATTTGGATTTTCGACTCCGACTCCGACTCCGACTCCACTTAAACAAAAATTTTCGACTCCGACTCCGACTCCGACTCCACTTAAACAAAAATTTTCGACTCCGACTCCGACTCCGACTCCACTTAAACAAAAATTTTCGACTCCGACTCCGACTCCGACTCCAGCAGTCAAATTCAAAATTTCGACTCTGACTCAGATTAGTGCTTAAAGAGTTACAGTAAAACATTTTTTTGTTTCAACAATTTTTTGCTTGCTTTTGAGAATAAAAAAATATACCACTTTTTCCGTGAATCTAATCTCCAAAAAAATGCTATACGGTAGGTACCGTAAGAAAAGACGTGTGGAGGGCAAGGCGCAACACATAACAAGCAAATATATTTCCAGTTTCGAAAACAAATGTATAACGTAAATATAATGCAAAAAATTATTTTTATTTTTATTTTAAAACTCAACCATTATAAAATTAACAGTTTAATACATTCAGTTTCAATAATAACTTAATAATAATAATAATAATAATAATAATAATAATAATAATAATAATAATAATAATAATAATAATAATAATAATAATAATAATAATAATAATAATAATAATAATAATAATAATAGCATTAAGAGAATCGCTTATGAAAAAAAAAAAAAAGCTTTTACACAATATTAAAACTGGTATATATTATTTAAGAATATATATATATATATATACTTATGTATATGTAGCCTTGTATATATGCATAACGCATAGCCTTAGCCAGCCTTAGCGCCTGCTGCTGCTCTTTCTTAACAGCATACATATGCCTTGTAACCTTGTAGTAACCACTCCCTTGCTCTTAACCTTATAATACCTTATATATATAATATGTATATGTATATATATAAATATAACATATCTACTTTATATATATATATATATTTATATATATATATATATATAATATCTTAATATATATATATATATATATATATACTTAATATATAACCTTAACATAACCTTTGCTATATATATATATATATGGATTGCCTAAAATACACAAAAAAAACTCAGAAAATTCACCTTTAAGACCTGTAATATCTATGTGCGCGGAACGGTTACACCCGAAATTGCATAATATCTGAACAGCATTATCCGACCATATCTTAATAACTCTTTCATAGTTAAATCAAATAATGAAACATTATGTAAATTATCAAACTTAAAACTTGAAGCCACTAATATATTCGCCTCACTTGATGTAGAATCTTTGTTCATAAATGTACCGGTTTTTGATACGATTGACATAATAATTAACAGAGTGATTTCCTCAAGCCAACACCGCTACCAGATATATCAAGAACAGCATATGGGGAACCTTTTTATTAATTTTGTTTGTAATCAAACACCGTTTTAAATTTAAAACACTGTATCTACAGTGATGTGGACTGCCGATTGGCGACCACTTGAGACCCTACGATTTGCTGACTTCCTATAAATGTCAATCTGCGGAAAAACAAAATCCTTAAGTGAAAACAAACAACTTTAACCGTATTTTTACATAAGGGTATGTCGACCTTACCTCACTATTTTTAGGAACATAGATCATATACATCAGTTCATCAATAGAATTCAAGAGTTGTCATGCTTAAAATTCACATACGAAACTTAGGTTAATGCTATCTGTTTTTTAGACATCAAAATCAATGTTAATTCTGACGGCTCATTATCTACAGGCATACATGTCAAACCCACTGATAATGGTCTGTATAAGAACTATGGATCCTATTCACCGACTATTTACAAAGAATCTATCGTAAAAATTTTAGTTTACAGAGCATACAACCTATGTTAAACTTGGAAAACTTTTGATGAAATTTGCCGCATTAAAAATTTAATTAACTGTCATCATCCACACAATATTCAGTTGAAATTTAATTAATAAAACCCTTACAAAATTATATAATAAAGAAAGTAAAAATAATCAGAAAAATTCGATAAATTTCTTCTTCAAAACTTCCAATGCTATTTGTCAATAAGGAAGAGAAGTGCCTTCGTAATATTTTGAATTCTCACCTCAAAACTAAAGACACCTAAAAAATTAAAGTCAGACTATACCATAAGTCAAAACAACTGTCATCTTCCTTTAGCACAAGAGATGCTTTGCACGACAACCATCACGTTTTGTACCAATTTAACTGCCCTGAGTTAGACTGTACGTCGACATATATTGGTTACACGAAGAATAGATTGTCGGACAGGGCATATCAACATCTCTACAGTCACAGCAAAATCTTTGAACATTTTAATACGGCACATGGTCAATCAACTATTAGTAATATTTCTAAACACTTCACAATATTATACGGATCGTGTGAAGTCCAGAAACTTAAAATTGCGGAGGCTTTCTACATCAAAACACGCAACCAGACCAAAATTTACTATATCTATAAGTTACCGCATGACAGGCCTATGTAATGTTAAAATCTCGATCAAAAATTCGTCACGTCATAGAGGATACGGGGTCTTCTTTTCTATTGGCAAAGCTTCTAATTTTGACCAAGGTATCTAAAAATCTGTAGAATCTGTATGCAAGTGCTACTTTTATTTTGATCGTGTAGTGTGTACTAATTTTAAGTATTTTTAAGTATATTAATATAATATACAATTGACATTGTGACTTAAATTAATAGTTTATGAGTTATACTACTATATGAACGTTTTTGTTTCATTATAGGCTTCATGAATTTAATATTTCGATCTTCCAAGTTCAATTGCATGTCAAAAATCATCATAGGAAGAGTTTCTTTTCATTGAAATCAAATCAAATTATGATAATATGTTTAATTTTTTTTTGTTTAAAACAAAATTCAATCTATTTTCTTATGGTTTATTTTTAAAAAACCAAACATATTGTTAGATATAACTTATTAATATTAGAAACTCGTAAAGCAGTACTTAGGCTTCACATTTTAACCTAGGCCCAGGTCAGTTTGTTTTGATATATAATTAAGATGTAATTGGAGTATTATTATTTAAAGTACTATTTTGTTTAATTGCCTTATTTTAGGATATATATATATATATATATATATATATATATATATATATATATATATATATATATATATATATATATATATATATATATATATATATATTTTAAATATCATATTGTATAATATGACATCCTTCCATAGCTCTGGTTGTTTATACTAAATTTCATGCAAAGATGTTAAAATATTATAAAAAAAAAGACAAAACTATAAGGTTAAGTATCATGACTGTCAAGATAGGGTAATATTAGGCAAAAAGTAAATATTTAAAAATAAAAATAAACGATATCTTACCTTAAAATGTGGGGAAATGGATCAAAATTTTGGTGTTTCAGATGAGATCAAAATTAAGTATTAGTAATAGTAAGGTAGAAGGTCTTCAATGCCAATTTTAAAAAAAATCACAGCATAGATTCTCAAAAAAATAGTAATGAAGTATATAAAAAAAAACAAAAATGAGCAACATCTTTAGGAAAAAAGTTACAGCCTTTCTAAGTTTAGAAAAAATCCATTGGGCTTTTCTGATAATGCAACTAATTACTGATCGGAACACCATTTTATCACACTTAAAAGGCTTAGGCTACTAAATTGCAAAGACTATAGCCAGCAGGTATATTACTAAACATTTGACAATGGTTTAAAAAGCAATAGCTGAAAATATTTTATTTCTAATATACTATGATATACTAATACAAAGGGGGAGAGTCATTTTATGCAAATCAAAGAAAAAATTGATAACTTTATTTTTCATATAGTTGGTAAGAAATTTTCAGAGCATATATATAATTGGGGAAGATATACATTTTTTTATTTAGATAAATGTTTTGTATACAAAAGCGTTTTGCTGCTAGCAGCTCACTGTAAAAAAAATTCCAGAACAGTAGCAAATATATTTTTTAAATAAAAAAAAATTAAATTCAAAAAAGTGCATCATGCTCAATTATATATGATCAGAAAAAAATTAAACTTATTGGATAAATGAAAATTAAAATTGTGATTTTTTCATTTTTTAGTTGTCCAAAAAATGTTTTCTCAAATAATGGTAGCATATAACTTTTTTATTATTCATCCAATCACTAGTAAATTTGCAGACCACCCATATGGTGAAGATAGTTTGTTTAGATAATTTTTTGGGTATACTGAACATATTGGCTATTATTGCTCATGAGAAAAATTTCAGAATTTGGTAATAGTTCGGAAAAGGGTAATCCTATGAGATATTAATTAATATTTTAGAAAACATAATTGATTATATATTCCCATCAAAAAAGCTTGATATGTCTTGTATATTAAATGTTTGAAATCATGCAATCATTATTAAAAAAAAAAAAAATTACTCAATATAAAACATATGTATAATATATATATATATATACTGTATATATATATATATATAAAAAAAAAATATATATAAAAAAAAAATATATATATATATATAATATATATATATATATATATATATATATATATATATATATATATATATATATATATATATATATAGAGAGAGAGAGAGAGAGACTTGTAGAATATACTCAACTCATTCAGAAGTGGGATGTGAAAGATATTAGGAGAGGTGTTTCTATTTTAAAAAACTTACTTACAAAGGAATATTAGTTTATTAATGATATATATATATATATATATATATATATATATATATATATAACCTTGTATGTATGTATATATGTATATATGTATGTATATATAACAACTTAACATCGTTATCTTGATACTTCTGATATGTGCTTGATATATCTATATATATATATATATATATATATATATATATATATATATATATATATATATATATATATATATATATATATATATATATATATATATATATATATATATATATATATATATATATATATATATATATATATATATATATATATATATATATATATTTATTTTTATATTTATATACGGCACCTGGATAACCTACTTTCAATCATTTCCTTTTATCCTTATTTTGAAAAGTCCTATCAAGGTATCGTATCTTAGTCTCTCCAATTAGCAATGCTTCATCCTTCCCTTTGAAAAAATCAACAATACCATTGGCCCTCTCTGATCCTTCCCCATATGGAGGACAGTCGAACCTGTTACTGCAGGTCACATGTTGATTGACTTTTGGGATCCTAATCATTATTTCTATTTTCTACAACTCTCCATTCATCTGCTGGCGAAGGGGGAGGTTGTTTGAGTGTGTGGTGAAGGGTTACCAGATGTGTCTAATTTTAGCCATTTTGGCTAATTCCATAAGTTGCCTGCTAAAAGAAAAATTTTGGCTAATTTCTGTTAGGTTTAAAATAATCATCAAAATCATTTCCAATTGTCTTAACAATTTGCAAAAATCTCTTTTCTGAGCACATTGAACAAGTTTTTCATGTACATGATGATACAGCCCTGCCAATTCTAATTCTAATTCTGTGTCTAATTCTTGACTCTGGCCAGGAGGTCTATAAAATGGCCCTATTCTATATGATTTATTAAACATAAGGATATCTACCCACACCGATTCAATATCATGATTAATTTTAAAGTCAGTTATTAGTACAGATTGAATATTACTTTTAAGATAGCGCCACACCACCACCTTCTTTCCTCTACGCTGTAAATTAAGTGAATATCCTCTATTTCATATTACTTCTCCCATATGCACCAATTTAACTTTAAACCCATACCTCAGTTAATGCAAATAATGTCTAGATTCTCTCATTTATTTATGTTATAACTAATCAGCTCATCTTTTTTATTTTTAGGCTATGAGGCATTGTAAAAACATTTGTTGATGATACTCAATTGCTGTTATTTTTATTTATATCATCATTGACTAAACCTGTATGGCTACAACCTAGTTTTTATTTATCTCCCCACTATTACAGTTACCATTGCTATTATTCGTCAGATTTAGCCCACCACCCCTAACTTTACCTGTATAATCAGTAAAGGTTAGGGATACTTGCCATCTACCAGTTATAATAGTTTGTTAGGGTTCTTTTAGAAGTACCTGTAGCATTACATATATATATATATATATATATATATATATATATATACATATATATATATATATAACCTTATATATATATATATATATATATACGACACTATATATATATATATATGCAACCTTATCTTTCATATATATATATATATAACTATATATATATGTATATATATATATATATATACCTATATATATATATATATATATATATATATATAGCAACTATATATGCTGCTATGCTATACTGCTGCTACTATATATATAACATATATATATATATATATATGCGCTAACATATATATAACTAACCCAACCTTATGTAACTATATATAACTGCTATATATATATATCTGTATACACTATGTATCCATATTACCAAATTTCGAATCCATGTACAGGGGTTCATACTTTCTGGAAAGTCAGGGGAAAAAATAGTCAGGGAAAGTCAGGAAACGTTTAAGATATGCTGAAGAAATCCCAAAAAAGTCAGGGAAATTTTTAAAAGATCAAAACATATGACAAATGATCGATGAACTAAGTAGCATGTTCAATAAATATTTGAGATCGAAAAATCATGGTATAAGAGATGTATTTGATAAGTGTGAATGAAAAGGATGAGCGAGAATGACATTCCATAAATCTACTTCTATCTTGTTTCTTTCTATTTTTAGTTTACTATTACCTACTATTCTTCCTATTCTACTGTTCGTAGAGTTGTTTCCAAATTCATTCTTTTGATTGAAGGTGATTGGTGTATGGATGTGTTTTAGAATGTATGACTTCATCTCTTTTTATCTTTCTTTTTTTTCTTTTTTGAGGATGTATTTTTATAGTAGCACTCAAACTTTTTTCCGGTTTGACGAAGTGATTTTGGATTTTATGCAGTTGAAGGTATTTTTATTTATTTATAAAATGACTTCAAAAAAACTAATTTTAACGACCAGTGGTTGGACCAAACTGAACCCCTATTATCAGGGTGGTTGAGTAAAGGACCTGATAGTTCCAAGGCATACAGTAAAGTATGTAAAAAGACCTTTGATCTATCTAACATTGGACGCCAAGCAGAAGTTTCACATTCAAGAGAGGAAACTCCTTTGAATTTAATCAAAACTCGGCAGGACCAACCATCATTGAGAAAAAATTTTTTGTTATGTGTTCTAATAATACAAATATTAGTGAAAGTGTGTGCACTGAAAATTATGCCATCAACCTAATCATACTCTCTCTCAACCGATTAAATGACCCACAGGTGTTCTATTAATAACCAATAAAAATCCCGGTTATCAATCAGTTTTACCTTATCTTTTGCATTAAAGATGATGTTTTGGATCTGAAATACTATGGGCATTAAGGTGGTGGATGATAAAATGTCTAAACTCGTGTGTGAACATTTAAATTAATGTTTCCAGATAGTGCAGTAGCTTCAAATTTTAAAATGGGGCCGATGTGATTAACCATGGACTTGCTTCCTATTTTTCTAGAAAGCAAAAAGCACAAGACACTCTACTTTGCAGTACAAAAACTCATATATATATATATATATATATATATATATATATATACTGCTCTATATATATATATATATATATATATATATATATAACATATATAAAAACTTAACTATATGTATATATATATAACCAGCCTTTTTCTTAACTGTATATATATACTCTGCTGCTCTTACTGCAAGCTTATATATATTGTAGGCTGTAACCTTAACCTTGTATATATGTAATAACTATATGTATAATAACTATATTAACATAACAACCTTATATATATATATATATATATATATGTATGTAGCCTTAATAACCTTATGCATAATAATAACTTAATATGTAATATATAACTATATATATATATATATATATATATATATATATAGTAACTAATAATTTTTATATATAAGGATATGGGTAGCAAGAACCGTAATATATTTATATATATATATGTAATATATATATATGCTATGTCCCCTGCTCCTAAAATATATATATATATATATTATAATATTTTTCAGCATTAATATATAAAATATGAATTCTAATTATACTCAAAGGTGTTTTGACCCCTTCAATTACCACAAAAAAGTAATTTTAAAGGGGTTAATTAAAATTACACCTTATTTAAAAGAAAAATATACCGAACTAAAAACAGAGAAAGCTTTGTTTATCTGTAGAAACTGCATTGGAAAAATCACTCTCCAATTGAAAAGTACAGATCAGAATTTGAAAGTCACATCTGAGAGCACATCAGGAAACTTATCTGAGAACTCTTGTGAGTATATATATATATATATATATATATATATATATATATATATATATATATATATATATATATATATATATATATATATATATATATATATATTTTTTTTTTATATTTATATATAAAAATAGTATCTTCTACACATCTCTTACCTTTTTTTTTTTTTTCCAAAAAAGATTGGGAGTAAGGTGCGTTACATGCATCAGAAAAGAAAAGCAGGAGGAGAATATGACAAAAGTCGAAAAGAATGCCCAGCCTTACCGCCACCTCTGTACCATTAATTAGTAAGAACTCACCGCAATCAGAAATTCCACCATAGAGCTTCATGGGACCGCGACAGATCCTCACAATGGTAAATCGTCAAGAATATGGTTCATCCCCTGGCCCAGGTGGGCCACAACCATACCCCATTACAACACCCCGCCATTCTCTCCTATCATGCACCTTTCTTCTCGCCTCTGCCAAACTCACATTTCTCTCCTCCAAACATTCCTTTACTGACTCAATCCACTTTTTCTTCGGTCTCACAGCTGGTCAGTTCCCAACACAATCACCACTATACATCCACTTAACCAACCGACTATCATTCATCCTTTCCACATGAGCAAACCATCTCAACATACTTTCATTTATTCTCTCGTTTACCCCTTTCTTCACACCACACAACTCTCTAATACGTTCATTCCTCATTTTATCAATTCTTCTCACACCTAGCATGCCCCTAAGATTGTCCATCTGAACACATTGAACTTTAGATCTATACTTCTTATTCCAGACCATAGTCTCACTAACATACAGCTAACAAGGTTACAACATACCCCTCATGCAGAAGACCCTAGCGCACTCTTGGGCTTGAATCTATTACATTCTGTTAATGATTTAATTGCACCAGCCACCTTCCTGTCATTCACAACTTTCCTACTACACTCTGCATCATCCGTTCCCTTCTCATCCAACACATACCATAAATATTTAAACTCAGACACTTGTTCCAGCAGCTCACCATCTAACATAACTTCACACACTGAGGACCTGTCCTCACAACCATAACCTTACTCTTATCACGTTTACTTTCAAACCCCTCTTTTCTGCAAACCTCTCTACAATCTTCTCAAACTCTCTTCAGATTCGCCACAAAGAACCAATTCATCCGCATCTAATAGGTAGGGTACCCTCCACTCATCTCCATCATTCTAACACCATTTCCTGCCACCCCCACCTCTAATTCTTTCATAACCTTATATAAATCCATATATAAAATTGAATAACCAAGGAGACATAACACAACCATGTCTCACTCCGCTATTAATACTAAACCAATCACCTTTGACACCATTTATTCTTACACACGCCTCACTATCCTCATACAAATACACTTTAATTACATTCAAGCGTTCCACAAACACCATATATCACTAACTTGATAAGCTAACAGAGAGCTTCCCTATTAACCCTATCATACGCCTGTTTTGTGATTATGAATTGGTGGTGTTACAGGGCAACTTTTGAATAGTTTGAGAATTTTTTCAGTAGTCATTCTATTCCCTGTGAGCCATTGTTTGTGACCACAAATGGCATTTAAAAAGTCTTTCACTTGTGTATTTTACTGTTTTTTTACTGTTGTGTATTTTACTGTTTGTTGAATTCAATGTTAATCTTTTCTATTCTTCTGTTAATTTCCTCTTTGCATCTTCCATTTTCAGTAAAATGTAAAAAAAATAAATGTTATGGCTGTTTTGAAAGTATTTGGCAAACATGATTTAAACTGCTGCTTATACAAGTTTAAGAGACTTTTTAATTCAATATATATATATATATATATATATATATATATATATAACCTATATATATATACACATATACCATATACACCATATACCCTATATTTTAACTCATATATCTATATATATATATATCTATATCATATATATATATATATATATATATTTCTCATAATTTAGATGAAGAAGTAAAGAAAGTGGCTTCCAAACAGAATTACAACACAGGACTGTGGATGCAAATAATACTCATTTGAAACCCAGTAAGTGTGAATTTTGCTAATGATCATTGTAAAATTTTTAGTTTTGTGATTATGAAATGGTGGTTACAGGGCAACTTGTGAATAGTTTGAGAATTTTTTCAGTAGTCATTCTATTCCCTGTGAGCCAATGTTTGTGACCACAATTAGCATTTAACAAATTTTTCACTTGAGTATATTGATATTTTACTATTTGTTGAATTCAATGTTAACCTTTTCTATTCTTTTGTTAATTTCCTCTTTGCATCTTCCATTTTCAGTAAAATGTAAAAAATAAAAATGTTATGGCTTCATTTTGAAAGTATTTGGCAAACATGATTTAAACTGCTGCTTATACAAGTTTAAGAAACTTTAATTCAATATATATATATTTGATGGTGCAAGAAGGAATAGGTATTTTGGGGATGAGGTTATTAGTAAGGAGGAGGTAATGGGTAGAGTGAAAAAGTTGAAGAATGGTAAATCTGCAGGTATAGATGAGATTACTGGTGAAATGATCAAGAACGGAGGCGAGATGGTGATTGATTAGTTGGAGTTGTATTAATAGAAGCGTTTATAGGGTATAGTTCAAGAGATTGGAGGAGGCAGTAATAGTACCCTTATAAGGGTAAGGGGAGAAAAAGGGAAACTGTAAGTATGGGGAATAAGTTTACTAGTATTTGTAGGAGTATGCTGTTTATTTTGAGGAGGGTCGAAAGGAGTGCGTCAGTGACTGAAGGACGATTGGTGGCTGGAGTGCGTTTGGGAGTGGTAGAGGATTTTATTGAAACAAATGATTGAGAAAATGGGGGAGAAGAATAAATTTTTAGGTTTTTATGGATTTGCAACAGGCGTATGATAGAGATAATAGGGAAGCGTTATGGCGGGTGTTGGTGATATATGAAATTGTTTGGTGGTAGGCTTCTGAATGGAATCAAAAGTATGTATATTGATAGTGAAGCGTGTGTGTAAGAATAAATAGTGTCAATAGTGATTGGTTTAGGATTAACAGCGGAATAGAGGGTTATGAATATGTCTCCTTGGTTATTCAATTTGTATATGGATGATGTGATGAAAAAAGAATTCGCGGTGGGGATGGCAGGAAATGTAATTGGTAGAATGGTGGAGAATAGTGGAGATGGGCGGAGGGTGCCCTACCTGTATATGGAATTGATTTGGGACACCAGTGTGTGAAAATCTGAGAGAGGATTGAGAGGATTGGTGAAGATTGCTTGAAGTGTGTAAAGGAGGAGGGCTTGAAAGTAAACGTGGATAAGAGTAAGGTTATGGTTGAGTGAGGACACTCCTCAGTGAGAAGTTAATGTTGGTAGATGGTGAGCAGCTAGAACAAGTGTCTGAGTTTAAATGGCCAGGGTATATGTTGGATATGAGAAGGGAACGGTGGGAGAGTGTGGGAAAGTTGCCAGGCCAGCAGGAAGGGTGGCTGGTGCAATTAAATCGTTGGTGAATGCAAAGGGACTAAGTCTTGAGTGTACTGGGGTCATAACGGTATGTTGTTACCTGTGTTATTGTATGGTAGTGAGACTATGGTCTGGAATAGAGAAGTATAGATCTAGAAGTTCAATGTGTTCAGGTGTGACAATCTGCAGGGGTGGCAGGTGTGAGAAGAATTGATAAAGAGAGGAATGAACATTAGAGAGTGGTGTGGTGGAAGAAAGAGAGGCAGCAAGAGGCATAGAGTGATGAGATGGTTTGAAGTGTGGAAAGGATGAGTGATAGTCGGTTACCCAAGCGGATGTATGAGTGGTCGGGAGTGTGTTGGGAACCACGATCGGCTGGGAGACCAGCGAAAAGTTGAGTCAGTAACGAATGTCTGAAGGGGAGAGAAATGTGGAAGGTTTGGCAGAGGCAGGTAAGGGTGTGATGGAGAATGGCAGGGATTTGTATGGGGGCATGGTTGTGGCCCTCCTGGGCCAACCCTTACATTGACGATTACCATAGTGAGGGTCCGTCGCGGTCTCCTTGATGCTCTAGGGTGGATTTTCTGTCTGTGACGAGCTCTCACTAATTAATGGTACAGGGGGGGCGGTAAGTGGGCTTTCTTTTCGACGTTGTCATGTTCTCCCTACTGCTTTTCTTTCATTGTACAGCACACACACCCCAATCTTGGGGGCAAAAAGGAAGGAGTGAAGAAAATATATATATACTTACCATATATATATACTACTATACTATATATATATATATATACCGAGTGTTATATATATATATATATTACTGCTATATATAAATATATATATATGCTGGTATAACGAACTAATATATATATATATATATATATATATATATATATATATAACAAATATACATATATATATATATATATATATATATATATATATACATTTTTCTATATATATATATATATATATATATATATATATATATATATATATATATATATATATATATACATAATGAAAGAAATATATATATATATATATATTAGATGAGCTGTGTAAAGTGGCTTCAACAGAATTACAACACAGGACTGTGGATGTACTTTTGTTTAGTTTTTGTTTATTTGTAATTGACTGAATATTCATTTCTCTATTTAAATATTCATTTGACGTTTGAAATATGTATGCTCCCGGACCCGCCCATGTTGTTGATTTTTTAAACCCAGTGTGGCTGTTTGCGAGCCGTGGTGTTGGGTCCTGTACACCTTTCAAAAAAAAAAAAAGGAGTTGTGTGGCAAGAATAAAGAGGTAAATGAGAGAATAGATGAAAGTATATTGAGATGGTTTGGTCATGTGGAAAGGATGGATGAGAGTCGGTTTGTTAAGTGGATGTATAGTGAGAGTGTGTGGGGAACCGACCGGCTGGGAGACCGAAGAAGAAAAGTGGATTGAGTCAGTAAGGAATGTGCGGAATGTGAGTTTGGCAGAGGCGAGAGAAGAGGGGTATAATAGGAGGCGAATGGTGGGGGGTTTGTGAGTATGGTTGTGGCCACGAATGAAAGGGATGATCTTAGATTGACGATTTACCATGGTGAGGGTCCGTCGCTGATTTGAAGCTAAGTGGATTTTCTGACAGCGACGAGTTCACACACTGGCCCCAATAGTGCAGAGATATATAGGAGGTTGAGCTGGCTTTCTTTTCCACACTTTGTCCATGTTCTTCTGCTGCCTTTTCTTTTTTGATGCACGTCACGCACCTTACCAGTCTTGGTAGGGACAAGAGGGATGAAGAGCATATATGCTATATATATATATATATATATATATATATATATATATATATATATATATATATATATATATATATATATATACTATGCTATATTCTTCCACAGATATCTCAACAGATTCGACTAGCATTATTTCCATTCAGTGTTCCTCAGTCGACTCTTCCGACAAGATGAAGACCACCGGCCAAGGTCGGGTTTGACATTCAGAAGTTTGGCTCCACGAGCATCATCCGCCCAACATGACTACTAGCCAGAGAGGAAGCCCCAACGCAAAGAGATGGAAAAATCTGTAGCAGGGAAATGGCCCAGGCGCACAGCAGGAGGTAACGGGCACTCGACACCCACCCTGTGTGCAGCCGCCTGTTTGGCTTCCGCATCGGCCCGTTCGTTGCCAGGAACACCCACATTATTATAAAAGAAATCTGCTATAATAATAATAATAATAATAATAATAATAATAATAATAATAATAATAATAATAATATAATAATAATAATAATAATAATAATAATAATAATAATAATAATAATAATAATAATAGTTATTTTCTTTGTTTTATCAGAAACTTTTGAAAAATTAATATCATTATAAAACTTAAAACTATAATATATCCTAATGTTTACAAATTTCCGTAATGCAAAATATTCTACTGTAGGTGAACAAAATTTATAATTGAGCTCTTTTAACTTATTTGCTAAGTAAGTTGTTATATTATTGTTCATGCATACAACATTAAATTCTTTACAAAATATTGCTTCACAAGCTTTAAAAAATGAAAAAAAAAATATTTGAACAAAAAGTTAAACCCTGATCAGCCGGTAAATGCTCATACTGTTTGATTTGCAAAAACATATTTTCTCTAATTTCTTCATTGAAAGAAGTTAGGTCACACACTGAACACACTTTTTCTTTATGAAAATGTAATATTTTTTTGCGAGAACTCCACAAACATACCTCATGCCATTAACTTCCTCAAAATTATCTATGTTTGTCAAAGGGAAAGTAACATTGTAAGAATGATCTAAACTTGAAACACTAGCGTTCCCCATGGCATGATCATCCTGCTTAAACATAGCTGAAGAAAGAAAATTGATTTGTGTAAATAGAATAAATAGAAATAAACTTATTCCATTAAACATTTTTAATGTTCTTTGTTATGATTTTCTTTAATTTTTTTTATTTTCTATATAATATTTTTTTCATATTTATTAATACTTATTATAATACTTAGTATGTAATCATAAAAAAAAAAAATTTTCAATTTATATATATATATATATATATATATATATATATATATATATATATATATATATATATATCATACACCTTTCCCCAAGACTATGAGAATGTTGAGTATACTGCAGTGCATTTGAAAGAAAGGTAGTAGAAGTATGACAAGTCGAAAAGCCCAACCTTACCCGCACCCTTTATACCTATTAGTGAGAACTCGTCACAGTCAGAAAGTCCAGCTTCACAGGACACGACTGGCCCTCGCATATGTGACGTATATGTACAGTTCATTCCCTAGCACAGGTGGTCCACAGCTTCGCATACCCCTCCCCACAAAACTGCCATTCACTCCTGTTAGGCACTTTTCCTCTCGCTTCTGACATTCCTTTCCCTCAGACATTCCTTTACTGACTCAATCCACGTTTTCTTCATTCAACCATGGTGATTCCCAACAGACTCACCACTATACATCCGTTTAACAACCGACTCTCATCCATCCTTTCACCCTGACCAAACCATCTCAACGTACCTTCATTTATTCTCTCATTTTATCCCTATCTTCACACCACACAACTCTCTAGCACGTCCATTCCTCACATTTTATCAATTCTTCTCACACCTATGCCCACTAAGATGTCAATCTGAGCCCATGAGCTTTGGTCCACTTCTTATTCAGATTTCATCACCCACTACCGATAACACAGGTAACAGCCACCATGCCAGCGCATTCAGGATCCTCGTCCACCAACGATATGATGCCGGCCACCTTCCCGCCTTCGTCCCTGACTCTACACAGCACCTTGTCCTAAACATTTGAAACTCGGATACTGTTCAGCTGCTCATCATCTGGCACATAACTTCATATATGTATGTAATAGCAATAACCTTATAACCTTTGCTGCTGCTCTTTTATAACCTTATATAACTTAGCAACCTTATATAACATAACAACCTTATAACTGTATATATATTTACTTCAATATCGAAAAAAAAGATTTTCAATATTTTTTTAATTTAAAGAAATAAGGACTGTTTATTGAGTTTAAAGACAAAGCAAACCACACTAGTACCTACGTGAAAACCATTCAGTGAGAAAAGACTATCGCTTTACTTACAGCGAGGCAGATTAATAAAAATTAAAAAGCTGGTTAAAAGAGTTTCCCATCTAAGTGTTTTTGCAAAAGATATAAAATTTCTAACGATGGTTTTCCGAGAATAGTTGCAAAGGATGTTTCACTTTTTATTGTAGTTTATTTTAAAAGTAGTTAAAATTGTGACTAACAAACCTAGAGAGGGATCGAAATTAAAATAAAGATTGGTCTCCATCCTGGAAGCACTCCTTATTAACGCACAGAGGTTTTTTTCTAAAAAAATCTTAGGGCGGAGTCGGGAAAAGTTTAGAGGAATCATCTATGATAGAGCTATTAGAACAGGAAGCAAAAATTATTGTCTTTATCATTAAAAACGTTAGATATGCAAAACTTACAGGAATAAGTAGAAGATTTCGAGTAGTATTTATTTTAGTAAGAGAATAAAAATTTCTAGTAGTAAGATTGACCAAAGGGTAGCAAGCTTTCTTTGAGTGTAAGTGAACTTGTCGATTATTTTCCTATGAAGTTTTGCTGAACAATAAAATCATTCGGTAAATAGAAGGGAAGCATTTACAGGTCCGCTACTGCCCTTTTGCCGAATTAATAGAAGAACAAACGCGACAATATCATTGCATCTTTTGCGTAACAACAAAAATTATACGGTAAATTTCTGTTATTTACATGCAACTCTATTATTACACACACTAGTTCGGGCTGAAAAGTAACGCTTATTCTGCTGTAAAATCTATTACACTGCAGATAAGGTAATGAAACAAAGACTGAGAAAATGTCAAAGGTTTTTTCAATGAGCATGTACAATTTTTTTTTTTACATAATCTCGAACGTCAATACATTTCTGCAAACGTTTAACCCACTTCTCAAAACTGATGGATGATTTTTGACCTAGAAGTTCAAGCATTGAAGCATTTGGGCACTGCAATGCGGTCGAGCATTGTCATGAAGCAGGAGGAAAACGGTACGATGTGGTCGTATTCGACGCATACGGCTCTTGAATTTCTGATGTTAAAAATCACTTTTTTAGCCTCTATTCTGATGTTTCTGTCTTTCATCATGGGTATACCGCTTTCGTAACTAATCCATACTTTTCATTCTTCGCGTAATCTTTCCCACTTCCTCCCTTCTGTTAAAACATCCTTCGAGATAATTGCAGGTATTTACCATACTTCACCTCCCTCTCTCACCATTCATCCCCTCACCTTTTCCTCTCCAGTTACTGTTAATATTATCTCTGTCTCTACCCTTATGTTCATCTAGCTAATCCCTGCTTCCTCCAACTCCTCACGCAAACAACTCCACCACATGTTTTCACCTCAAGCCATCTAGTTTCTCTGCCACTCAGTTCTAACATTGGCATTTCTCGCACCACTTTCTATCGCCTTCTTTGAATCTACACCCTTCACTCCATAATTCTCTTCTTGCTCAGAGCTTTTTTCGGCACCAGATCAGATACTTTGTAGATCGATGAAGGCTACTATTTCAGCATCTTCTCCGAGACCATTCTCAGTGTGAGTAAGAGCGTCGTTCCTCTTCCTCTTTTATACCCGTACTGTTCTTCTCCGGAGTCTCGGCTCTACCTTCTCTATCAACCTCCTCTCCAATATTCTTTCATATATTTTCGTCAGATGGTCCATCAGTGAAATACCTATATAATTATTACAGCTTCCAGCATCTCCTTTATCTTATCTTTATATATCAGTATTGTGTGCTTTGCCCCACTACCTTTCTCTCAACATGTTAAGCCAAACTCATGATTCTCCCTTTCAGCTCCTCTCCTCCCTCCTCCACCAACTCCCACTCCATCCTCTCCTAGAGCTTTACCCTTCTTCATCCTTTTTATAACCTCTTCGCATATTCCTTCTACCGTTATCTCTCCGCCTTCATCCTCCTCTTCATCCTCCCTTGTCTGATCTGCAGCTTCTTCACTCTTGTTCTCTGTATTCTACATTTAGCAGATCTTCGATCTTCATAGTATTCGGTCCATCTATCATTTCTTTCTTTCGCCGATCTCACAAGAATCTCTCCGTTCTATCTTTTATGTGTCTAGTTACACACTTTTTGGTTTTCTAACTTTACACCTTCGCCATCTTAAGCAACTTTTCTTCCCTTCTCTCGTTATTTCTCCTGCCATTCTCTGTCTCCATCTTTTGCTCTCCTCTTTATTCTCTCTGCCTCATTCATTGCCTGTACATATTCCTCCCTTGCTAGCTGTTCTTCTTTTCAGCCACTTCCTCATTTTCTCTGTTTTTTTCTTAATTGCTTTTCACTTCTTCGTTCCACCATGGTGTATGTCTCTTCCTAGTACCTCCCTACTACTCATCTTTTACCAAGAGTTTTCTTTGCCACTTCCCTGATGACATCCTGCAAGTCTTCGTTTTCTTCTCCATTCCTTAGGGTTACCTGCATTTCCCGTTCATAATTTCGTCTCGTTTCTTGTTCTGCCAACTTCTCCACTCTGATCACTGCCCTCTTCTGCTCATTTATATATATATATATATATATATAACTGTATA
This sequence comes from Trachelipus rathkii, assembly GCA_015478945.1. Classification (NCBI taxonomy): domain Eukaryota; kingdom Metazoa; phylum Arthropoda; class Malacostraca; order Isopoda; family Trachelipodidae; genus Trachelipus; species Trachelipus rathkii. Next base: position 39,291 of record JABUQX010009740.1, on the reverse strand, counting down.
TATATATATATATATATATATATATATATATATATATATATATATAACATATATATACCACTGCTCACCATATATATAGTATATTTGAATATACCTTCACCTTACCCTTATTTATTTCTTTTTTTATTATATATATATATATATATATATATATATATATATATATATATATATATATATATATATATATATATATATATATATATATACCATATAAACTCATATATATATAACCTTTCTCCACCCTCGCCACGCCCCTCTTTATATATATATATATATATATATATATATATATATATATATATATATAATAACTGCATATAACCTTATTTACAAATAAATTTGATAAAAAGAAATAAATCATATTGGAACATGATAAATTTTAATTTAATTTCCGTAAAAACTACCATCATAATTGCATAGTAAATATAAATATCACAGGCCTGGCATCTTCTACAGATTTTTCTGTAGATTTCATTTTAAACTGGCAACGTTGTTTACAACTTTTACGTTATTCTTCTTCTCGGAAGTTTTTAGAGGTGCCAACTTTATAGATAAGGTAAATTTGGTCTTACTACATCTGTTTATGTATTAGCGTGTGTTCTCTATGTTCTAATTTCATTGCGTTTACTATATATGGGCGTATTCGATCCTGTTACGTTTTTTGCGATGCAAGGTAAATATTGATTGCTATTAAGTGCTGTGTGAAACGTAACAAGTCTGCCACTGAGACATTTGCTTTTTTAAGCGAAGCTTATGGGGATGCCACTCTATCGAGGACTATGGTTTTTAAGTGACACGAAGCTTTCAAAGGGAGCCGAGAAAATGTTTGGCGAAACATTCCCTCCTTGTGTGAATAATCGTAAACAAATGATGATAATGTGGAAGTTGTTAGAGCTGAGATGGAGAGAGACCGCCGATTCAGTGTCAGAGTGATAGAAGAAACTGGTTTGGATAAAAAATGCAGTTCATAGAATTTTAACGAACCATTTGCTCATGTGAAAAATTTATGTAAAACTAATGCCAGACTTGTCTGTGGAGCAGAAAACGAACAGGGTCAAAATTTGTCCAAGATTTACCTGAAAGACTCGAAATAGCACAATTTTTGGATAAAGTTATAACTTATCAACTTGACGGAATAATAAGCTAGGGTTTTTGAATACGATCCTCAATCAAAACGTAAATTGCGGAGTATTTTTTTACAAAACATTCTCCTCGTGAGAAGCACATTATGAACAAGTCAAGGTGAAAACACTGATTATTGTTTTTTTCGACAGCAGTGGTAGTGCACAAGGAATTTGTACCTTCAGAGAGTTAATCACGTCTTTTACAAGAAGATATCTTGGAACGTCTTCGAAAACGAGTTCAGCGAATCAGAACAGACATTGCAGACGATTGGGTGCTGCACCACGATCTCACACTGCTCTCTCAATTATAGAATTTCTGGTGAAGAAAAACATTCAAGTACTTCAACATCCTCCATACAGCCCAGATCTTTCTTCCCTAAGATGAAAATGAGGTTGAAGGGTTATCATTTTGGGACGATGGAAACCATAAAAAATACTGTAACATGTGAACTAAACAAACTTCAGGAAAATGACTTCCTGTACTGCTATGAACAGTGCGGAAGAAACGTTGGAACCGCTGAGTAACCTCCCAAGGGTTAGACTTCGAAGGAGATAACTTGTAATTTCAGGTAAGTCCAATACATAATTAAATACAGGAGGAAAAGAAGGAAGATTGAAAGCAGCACACGTAGGTGGCAAAGGGAGGTAAATGAACAGTTTGGAAGGACGATGAATAGGGACTTGCAAGGGAATAGGATGCTCTCCTGGAAGGACGATGAATGGGGACTTGCAAGGAAATAGGATGCTCTTCTGGAAGGATGTACGAAAATTTAAAAAAAAAATGTAGAGACAACCTTCATAGAATAATGAATAGGGATGGTACTTTCGTGACTGATGAAATGGATGTGAAGAATGTGTGGATGGAACCTTTCAAAAATCTGCGTAACTTTGGCAGTAATGAAGAGGTGATATCGAAAGTGTGTTGCGTTTGATGAGGTATATAAGAAGAAATAAGTATTTGGGGAGGAGGTAATAGGTAGAGTGAGAAAGTCAAAGAATGGTAAATCAGCATATATAAATGAGATTACTGGTGAAATTATAAAAAATGAAAGCGATACTGTGATTGATTGGATATGGAAGTTTTGTAACTCTGCTGACATTTTGGTTGAAAAAGTGGGTCGTGTGACTGAGAGCTTTCGCTAAGGAACAAGTTTTTTTTTTTTTTTTTTTTTATATGAATAATAAATATAAAATAATAAAAAATATATATACCTAAATACATACACATATACATAATAAATACATACATAATTAAATATAACAAAACAAAATATATATATATATATATATATATAGCAACATATATATATATATATATATATATATATATATATAACCTTATATATATATATATATATATATATATATATAACATTTATATATAAATATATAAATATATCATGTGTGTGTGTGTTATTATGTGTGTGTGTGTATTAATGTGTGTGTGTGTGTGTGTGTGTGTGTATTATTATTATTATTATTATTTGTGTGTGTATTATTATTATTATTATTATTATTATTATTATTATTATTATTATTATTATTATTATTATTATCATTGTTATTATCACTACTACCACTATTATTATTATTGTATTTATTAATGTGTGTGTGTGTGTATTATTATTATTAATATTATTATTATTATTATTGTGTGTGTGTGTGTGTGTGTGTGTGTGTGTGTGTGTGTGTGTATTATCGTTGTGTGTATTATTATTTTTATTATTATTATTATTATTATTATTATTATTATAAATATTCTTATAATTATTATTAATATTATTATTTTTATTTTATTATTATTATTATTATTATTATTATTATTATTATTATTATTATTATTATTATTATTATTAGTGCTAGTAGTAGTTGTCGTATAATTATAGTTCATAATTATTATTATTATTATTATTATTATTATTATTATTATTATTATTATTATTATTATTATTATTGTGTGTGTGTATTATTATTATTATTATTATTATTATTATTATTATTATTATTATTATTATTATTATTATTATTATTATTATTTTATTATTATTATTATTATTATTATTATTATTATTGTTATTATTATTATAATAATAATAATAATAATAATAACAATAATAATAATAACAATAATAATAATAATAATAATAATAATAATTTATTATGGGGTGTGTGTGTGCGTATGTGTGTGTGTGTGTGTGTGTGTGTGTGTGTGTGTGTGTGTGTGTGTGTGTTATTATTATTATTATTATTAACTTTAAAAAAATAATGGTTTATGATTATTAATATTTATCATTATTTTAATTATTATTATTATTATTATTATTATTATTATTATTATGTGTGTATGTGTTTTTGTTATTGTTATTGTTATTGTTGTTATTTTTGTTTATTGTTATTGTTATTATTATTATTATTGTGTGTATTATTGTGTGTGTGTTATTATTATTATTATTATTATTATTATTATTATTATTATTATTATTATTATTATTATTATTATTATTATTATTATTATTATTATTATTATTATTATTATTATTCGCTGTGTGTGTGTGTGTGTGTGTGTGTGTATGTATGTATTATTATTATATAAACTATATTTCACAAAAAATTCACTATATTTACTTGCTGTTCAGTTGAGACCCCTCATCTACTAGATTGGCTTGAACAATAATAGCATTGACAAAACTCCAATCTCTCTCTTAAGGTGAGGTGCAACTATTTATTAAGTGGGTTCAAAGCTGCAGGCTTCAAATTTGAAAGGTTTTTAAAACAAGATAACTGAATTGAGACTGGTTCTCACTTCACACCAGTTTTTTTTTTATTATCTAAGTTTTGAAAATTATTTGTTAATGTTTTATAATTTTTGAAATAAAAACATTGCAAAAATATTAAATTCTAAAATTTGGAGCAGTTCCGAAATTCACTTTTCTTCTTTACTATTTTCCGTCTTTGAATCAACTTTATGCAAGAAATTTATTCTTCCGTCTAGATGGTGAATATTTATTACTCTTGAACTTTTCTCCTTTGCTTTTCTTCTCATTCCTCTTCTGTTTTAAACTGTTCCCTTCTGAGATCCTTGCGACCTTCCTAGGTAACGTATAAACCATATATTTAGAAGTGGTGGTGGATGTGTAGATCAAATTTTTACTTTATAAAAAAAT
>JABUQX010009740.1:27500-30000 GCA_015478945.1 Trachelipus rathkii | reverse complement strand
TATATATATATATATATATATATATATAATATATATATATAATATAATATATATATTTTAATATATACAATATATTATAATATATTATATCATATATATAATATATAATAATATATATAAAAAATATTTAATTATATATTGAAAAGTTTTCAAAATGAAATTAGTTCAGAATTTAAGATTTAAATATATAATTATATATAATTATATATATATATATATATATATATATATATATATATATATTAAATATATAACAATATATAATATATATTATATATATATATATATATATTTTATATATATAGATATTATATATATAATATATATATATATATATATGTTGATATATATAATATTATATGATATATATATATAACTATATTAATATACTATATATATTATATAATATATAGAATATTATATATAAATATTATATACTATACTATATATATATCATATATATAATATATATATATAAATATAGTATAATATAATATTATATATATATATATTAAATATAGATATATAAATATTATTAGATATTATATAATATACTATACTAATATATAATATATATATATATATAATATATATATAGATATATATATATATATTATAATTGTAAACGTTAATTTTACTAATCAGCGCTCAAGATTAATAACGAACTTGCTCTTTTAATTTCGGAATATTTTTTTTGCAATAAAACGCATTTAATAAAGAATTGTCAAGCACAACATTTATTCAATACAAATCGGAAATTATTTTTTTATTAAATGAAATAATTTTATGAATAAAGTAAAAAGGTGACTTCGCTCATTAATATCTTGGATACTACAGGAGAGTATAAATATAAGGTAAATAATTCCCACGCGTCGGTCGATCTCTCATTCAAAATTTATCGTCTGAAGACTTTGTGTATCATCTATTGATTAAGAATCTCTGACCAATGAGAAAATTGGACGTGACCTGAAGTCACTTGAGGAGAACTGTGTATTGGGAATATTGGACGTGACCTGAAGTCACTTGAGAAGAACTGTGTATCACCTACTGATTAAGAATCTCTGACCAGTGAGAATATTAGACGTGACCTAAAGTTACTTGAGTAGAACTGTGTATTGTCTATTGAATACGACTTTTGATACAGATGGTATTAGTGAATAAAGAAGTAGACGTATTTTGAAGAGATCAATTGAGAAATTACTTCTGAATTTATTCTACTACAGAATAACCAGAGGAATCCGATCCTGGTCTGAATACATTCGTGTGTTTACAGGATCATCAGAAACAAGCGTGAAGATTTACGAATTATTTGGAAATTCTAGTAACCAAGATTGCGATTTGTGAGGTAGATCATACCCAAGACGGATAGATACTTTGTTTCTATTTTTATTAAACAAATTCCAGGGATTGTCACTTTTTATGCTGCAATTAGTATCCCTCTTTCAGAAATTGTATATCATTAAATATTGTACTATATTTTATACTAGAATGTTATACTAGAATATTATTGTACTATATTTTATATATTGTACTATATATTATACTAGAATGTTATACTAAAATATTATACTAAAATATCATAACTGTATGTTAAACTTAATAATGTAATTTTTTTTCTGAATAAAGTTTTGAAATTGAAAATTGAAAATTGAAATAATCTTCTGTAACAAAAAATTTCAGCACAATCTAATCTAACCTTTCTTTTATTTTAAAATATAAATTACATTTGACACAAATTTTAAAAGTAATGAACAGCTTAACCCTAAATATTATTAAGGAGTGTGAATAGAATAAACCAATAAATAATAGATAATTAATAATAATAAAAATAATATAATAATACATAATAATAATATAATATAATAAAATATGATAATAATAAAATAATAAAATAATAATAATATAATATAATAATAATATAATAATAATAATAAAATTTTAATATATATATATTATATATATATATATAGTATAATAATAATATATTATTATATATAATATAATATAATATATTATATATATAATATAATATAGAAAAATATGTCATTATATAAATATATATGATATATATATATAAATAATATAATTTTATATATATATATATATATATAATATTAATATATATATAGGGTGAGTAGGGAGGATGGGTATATATATATATTACCTATATATATTATATATAGTGGGGTGACGGGGAGGTAGTAGGTGGTAAGTGTAAGCTAGGTATAGCGGTAGTATAGTATATATAATATATGTGCATAAGTGGTGTAGTGATGATAGTGGTAGTGAGTGAGGGTGTATAGGTTAGTGGTGTAGGTAGGGATATATATATATATATATATATATATAACTATGATATATATATAATATATACTATAAATATATATATATATAATATAAAATATATCTATATATATAATCATATATATATATATATATATATAATAAACAATACTATATTAAGTATACACCTATAAAGGGTTATATATATATATAATAT
>JABUQX010009740.1:5000-22500 GCA_015478945.1 Trachelipus rathkii | reverse complement strand
TTTTGATACATTTTTCACTTCATAGATTATCTTTATACCCGTTGAATGAATCGTTTATTAAACTGTTTAATTGATCTAGAGGTAATTTAAATAATAATGAAGACAATTATTCTATTTAGAATATTTTCCTTTATTCTAGATTTTCTCAAAGCAGTTTCTAGCATCATTGAATTGTGTCGCATCGTTTTTAAATATTTTTACGCATGCCTAGTCATTTCTATTGATGTCAGGGTGTGTAGTATCTTAATTGAAATTACTACAGATATTTTATAAAGATAAATTAAATTTTTAAAAATTAAGGAAGAAAGTTATGAAAATTTGGAATTCATAAATTAATGACTGATTTTTAATTAAAAAATTGTCTTTTAATTTTTTGGTAGGAACAACTTACATTTCCATTTGATAATGAAAGAGCCTCATTATTATCATTAATATATTACACCCTTCATCTTCCTTTTCACGTCTCATTAATTGTTCTCTTTTTTTTTACTCAACTTTTTTTACTTAAATCATCACGCTTCCTTTATACATGTTCACACCTCACTCCTCATTTTCATTATTCCAATCCTTTTTGACCCTTCCACCCTTCTTTCTAGACCCATCCTTCATTCTCTTTCCTTTCCTATATCTTTTTTTCTTAACCCTTTTCCCCCCATTTTCCTTTCCGTCATCTTACTTCCTCGACCATTATTTATTCCTCCTTTCTATTTATCTATTATCCTTCTCCCTTTCCTTTCTCTCATTCTCCTATTTCCCCTCATTTTATTTCTCCTCATTCTCATTGTATTCCATCACCTTTCTTCTTCCTCTTATTTAAACTTTGAATTTCATTCTTTCTTTTGTTCCCTCTTTTTTTCTCCTTTCCCTCAATCCCAAACCACACCATAAACTCCTTTCAGTAATTCTTCCCATTTTCTTCACTTTTTCTTCGTATTTTTCTTCCAAAACTCTCTACTTTCCTTCTTTCTCGGTTTCCACACAAAAGTTAAAACAAACTTTTATTCCAAGCTTAAAGTTTTTTTTTTTTTTTTAGATAAACACCATCACTTACAGGCAGAGCCCTAATCAAGGAGGGGGTGTACTCATTTAACGTCCAAGCAGGACGAAGCCAAGCCCAAGGAGAGAATAGCTCACATTCTCCCACCCGACCAGTTGCGAACCTGGGACCCTCGCTTTGTTGGGCGAGTGCTCTAACACTGAGCTATCGGGCGCTTTTTTATATAAATAAATAAATATATTTAAAAAAAAATATACATATATATACATATATATATATACATATATACACATATATATATATATACATATATACACATAAATACATACATATATACATATACATACATACATATATACATATATACATACATATATATATATATACATACATACATACATACATACATACATACATACATACATATATATATATATACATATATATATATATATATATATATATATATATATATATACATATATATATATACATATATATATATATATATATATATATATATATATATATATATATATATATAAATATATACATAACCTAAATACATATACACATACACAACATATATATACAAATATAAATATCACTACTATTATTAATACTATCACTATCATTACTATCATTATCACTACTATCACTATCACTGCACTATGTTTTAATATTAATATTGTTATGCCTACACAATATTTCACAATATATTAATATTATTTACCACTATTCACTATATTAAAAATTTTCATTAACTAATATTACACTGTATTATTATTATCATTATCACCACAATCACTGTTATTACTATTACTATGTTTATTATATATATTTCACTATATAATAATATTATTTACCAATATTCACCATATTAAAAATTATCATTAACATTATTATTATTTATCATTATCACCAAAATCACTGTTATTACTATTAGTATGTTAAACGATATATCACCACCATTCGCGGAAAGATAAATGTGATAGAAGGGGTTTCCAGCCCCTTGCTACCAGTGGAAGAGAATTTGGAAAATTTACTTCATATGACTCGACGATAGACTTGGGAAACGCAGCTCCACGTTCTGCAATTTAGTATTTTAAATTTCTTCTTTATAATTTTATATTTGTATTTAATTATCCAAAATAGCCAAAAGAAATGATTTCAAAAATTTTGTTGCTCCTCCAACCAGATTACAAATGAAATAAAAAATGTTTAAAATTTTACATTTTTAAAATCCAAAATCGTAATTTTCTTTTTCCTTGAAATTTCTAGCCACCATGAATGCTTTCTTTCTCTCTCTCTTCTCTTAAAATATTCCAATAAAATCTTCAGCAGATTCAAAGATAATTTTATTTATTAATTATTATTATTATTATTATTATTATTATTATTATTATTATTTTAAAAATGTTAACTTTAAAACGGAAAAAAATTGCTTAGAAATTTGAAAAAGAAGAATTTTGTGTAATGAAGATGATACGCTTCTTTTTTAAAAGTTTGTAAGTTTTCTGAGTATATTTTCCAGAATTTTACTCTTTATACAAAAGGAGAAATTATTATTATTACTATTACTATTATTATTATTAATTATTATTATTATTATTATTATTATTATTATTATTATTATTATTATTATTATTATTATAATTCTGAATAATGAAAGATTACTATAAGGGTTACTCAGAAATTTATAGAGAGTAGCAAAGACAGTTGTTACCTATTCACAATCAAATTCTAATAAAGACGAGAATAATTAAAAGTTAATTATGATTTTTTTTTTTTTATGATCACGACTCGCACGAATCGAGACACGCTCCAATTTACTCCAATTTCAAATCGTAAAATCTACGAAAGTGAAATATGAAACGGAATATTTTGGACGTGAGAAAGGTGGTTTTACCCAATGAAGAAGTTGGTAATTATGAGCCGAAAGGTGAAAGAACAAGGAGAGATACTAATTTTTTAAGGTATAATCTACTAGGGGGAGAAAATAGTTGTGTTGTAAAGTGAGTAGTGTGTGGAGTTTTGGAGCTTCACACTATTAAAAGACTATATATATAAGAAGTATAGCATTGAAGTTGTTGTAGTACTAAATAAATAGTTAATTAAGAAGGTTGTTTGATAGTCTTGCTTACAAGCTAGCCGGGCCATTTAAAAAAAAAAATGAACAACTTAAAGATTTCCGATTTAGTAAAGAACTTTAATGGAGAAGAAGATATTGATGAGTGGATCATAAAGTTTAACCTAATAAAAGATTTGAATAATATTAAAAATGAAGAAAAAATTCTGCCTATGTTTTTAGAAGGAAAGGCATTGACAGTATATACTCAACTAAATGAAGATGCAAAGAAAAGCGGTAACGTTATAAAGCAGAAACTAAGAGAAGCCTTCGGGGAGGATCCATTCAATGCTTACTCAAGATTAATTAACAAAAAGTGGAGAGGAGAATCAGCAGATGTATTTATGATGGAGATACAAAAAATTGCAAAAACAATAGGGATTAAAGATGATTTAATGATTAAGCATGCGTTTATAAATGGAATGCCGGAATATATATGCAAGGAATTAAGGAAATTAAGAGACATTAAGGAAATAGAAATTGAAAAATTAATCGAACAAACAAGAGTATTGATTGGATTAAATGAGTACAAATGTTTGAGCAATAGATCAGGAATAAATAATGATCTAGTTAGAAATAATGATAAGGGATATTATCATTATCAAGAGGAGAGAAAATTTAGAAATTTTAATGACGAATATTATAGAGATAGATACAATAAATTTAGAGAAAATTGGAATTGGAATAAAAAAGAATGTAGGACATGCGGAAGATTAGGTCACGTCTCAAGAGATTGTTGGAAGGGTAATTCTAAAAAGTGGGAAAATAATAAAAATATTCAGGGAAACGAAGAAGATGGAGCTTATTTGCCGGAGGTAGCTTCATCAAGAAACTGAATATAGAATCCGGTGAATTACCTGTAATTAAGGTGTTAATAAACGGTAAAGAATGTAACGCACTTATTGATACAGGGTGCAATAAATCTCTTATTAGTAAAAAGATTGGAGGAGTTGGATTAGGAGATGTATGCGTGAAGGGGTTCGATGGTAAAATAATTAACACGATGGGGAGAAAAAAATATAATATTTTGTTGAACAACAAGGAAATTGAAACTGAAATGTTAATATTAAACGAAATTATAGAGGATATTGATGTTATTCTAGGAATGGATATATTAACAAAATTTGGAGAAATTATTATAGGAAAAGATGGTTTGAAATTCGTAGAAAATAAATGTGGTTTGCTAAGTGTTGATAATAATAAAGAACTAGTAGAAAAAAATGATGATATTATTATTGACGATAAAGACTTTGTGGGGTGGTTTAACGGCGATTTCTGGACAGTAAAATGGAAATGGAAAGACAAAGAACCTAAATTAACAAATAGAGTTAGTTGTTATCAAAACACTATAAAAGAAGGAATGAAGGAGAAGTTTGATGAAGAAATAATTGAATGGATAAAAGATGGTAATTATGAGCCGAAAGGTGAAAGAACAAGGAGAGATACTAATTTTTTAAGGTATAATCTACTAGGGGGAGAAAATTGATCTTTAGATCAGGGGGGCGTGTGTGGAGTTTTGGAGCTTCACACTATTAAAAGACTATATATATAAGAAGTATAGCATTGAAGTTGTTGTAGTACTAAATAAATAGTTAATTAAGAAGGTTGTTTGATAGACTTGCTTACAGACACACACACACACACACACACACACACACACATATATATATATATATATATATATATATATATATATATATATATATATATATATATATATATAATTATATATATATATATATATATATATATATATATATATATATATATATATATATATATATATAAATTATATAATGATGATTGATCAAATACAAAGAAATGATAATTTATGAATGTATAAAATCGAAAAAATATTGTTTCTGTGTATTGTTGATGGTAGAGGAACTTAGAAGTGTTCGAGTAAATTTTGGTAATTTTCGTTAAGTGATAGAGCAGTTTTACTGGCGGTCTTTACCTTTATTTTAGATATAAAATTAATTAAACAATAACATTTAAAATAGTTACCGAAATCAACTTTAAATTTTATTATTATATTTTAAAGTTTAATTTCTATATATTTTTAATGGTATTGAAAAGAAAAACAGAAGCTTTCTACAAAGCTTATTGGTTTAATTTCTAACTTTTGAAATATTACTAAATAAATGGCTGCCTCACAATAAATAAAATTAGATTGCAAAATGTTTTATTTATCGCAACTCTGAATTACTGTAGGTATTAAACAAAATTTATTATTTACATTTTCTTTCAGACACAATCACAATATATACGGTATATATATATATATATATATATATATATATATATATATATATATATATATATATATATATATATATATATATATATATATATATATATATATATATATATATATATATATATATATATATATATATATATATATATATATATATATATATATATATATATATTGAGTAATTTGGGAATAGATGATTTTTTTTTTCATTTTGTTCAGTTTCCTTTAACAATAAAATAAAAATTTGTTCAAAATTTATTAAAAAGACTCAATTTGAGCTTTGGGCAATTCCATCCTTCAAAAAAAAGAAAAAAAAAGTGGGAATTTTTATTTCATTTCATATTTTCAACTTTTATTTTTTATCTAGTCTTATTTTGTAGGAGGGGTTTGGTGTCGGGGGAGATAGATTATTGGAGATACCCCCCCCACACACACACACAATTGAGTTTACATAGAGACAGACTCCTGATTGTTTCCACGTTCCAAGAGTAAGGATCGCCTTGAGGAATGTAGGAATGAAATTGATCAGAGGAAACACTTCACCTCAACTTTTGTCTCATTCGTATATCCTCCCTCCCTAACATTTATTCCCAAAATTATTAACATTCTCTACAATATATATATATATATATATATATATATATATATATATATATATATATATATATATATATATATATATATATATATATATATATATATATATATATATATATATATATATATATATATATATATAGATGGGTACATATCGAGGGTGGTACGGGTGTGTAACTCCTACCCAATATTTTTAGGTTTAAATAATTGAAATTAAATTGTAAAAGTTACTAAATTATTAAAATTATATAAAAGTTAAAAAAGAAGCTATTTTTCATCATAAATTAAAAGAAAAACAACCACAATAATAATAGCTATAATAATAATTGAATTCATTTAGAAATTCTCGCTCCTACTCTGATCTTAGAAGTAAAACTCTTTACACCGGGCGGACGAATGACGTCATTTTTTACGTCAACTTATAAGGTAGCGGGCTAGTCTGTCCTACCTATAATAATCGATAAAATAATCGATAATATATATGAAACTTTTCGTTCTCTTCCCGTAAATATTATCGAAATATGTGGCTTGTGGTAGTTTCTTTGAAATTTTTGTATCGAATGGGTCTGATTGTTCTGATATTGAATATTAATTTTATATAACTTTATTTAAGTGGTATTTAGCATTATATAATAAAAAAATTGAAATAATGCATAATGGAGTAAGTGTAGATTTTATATTAAAGAAAAAACGCTTTAAAAACTTATCTATAAAACGACAGCTCTATTTTAAAAAAATGATAGGCCTAAGAAATTACTCAATTGGAATGTGATTTAAAATTAAGTATTTGGTAAATATAATGTAAACAAGCTTTTCATACAAATAAATAGGTACGTATTATAATTATTAAAAATATGTTTTCGATGTTTTCGTTTTTTTATATATATATATATATATATATATATATATATATATATATATATATATATATATATATATATATATATATATATATATATATATATATATATATATATATATATATATAAACTCTGCCTACCCAAGTGTATTCTTCCAGGTACGCCACTGATATATATATATATATATATATATATATATATATATATATATATATATATAAATACGGAGATATATTTTTTTTTATAAATATATATATATATATATATATATATATATATATATATATATATATATATATATATATATATATATATATATATATATATATATATATATATAAGGGCTGCGTTCCGGTAATTTATTTTACATGCCCCAACTCCGACTACGGCATTTTAAAAATTGTCCGGAGTAGACTCTGGCTCCTTCATTTTTAAATTATAGTGCTCCGTCTTTGGGTGCAGCTCTAAACCCCTTTTTTTTATTGTAAAATAAATATTGTTTCGTCTCGGCTCCGGCTCCGTCTCCCTCCAAAATTACTGCGAGTTCTCTAAGGAAATGTTCTGATCGTTTTCTAAGGACTTTACTGTCATAATTCTAAATGTTTGCCTTTCATATTATGGTTCTTCCTTTAGTTTAGTATTTTTGTAATTCTTTAATGTTATTTTAATTGTTCTTTCATAAATTTGTCCATCATCTTTTTTTCAGAAAACTTATCTATTTTTCTGCCCAATTGTGTTACATAAAACCATATATGAATGTAGTATTTTTGTTTTATGATTATCTTCAATTCTTCCGAACCAGAAGGGTCACCTTTAACCAATCCAATCTTCATGTAATTGTTCTCAGTAAGCTCCTTTACTAATAATAAATAATTATTTATTATTATTTTTATTCATATATTTTTTATTATAAATATTTAACAACCATATATATATATATATATATATATATATATATATATATATATATATATATATATATATATATATATATATATATATATATATATATATATATATATATATATATATACTATATATATATATATATATATATATATATCTGCTAACTATATATATATATATATATATATATATATATATATATATATATATATATATATATATATATATATATATATATATATATATATATCTTTAAATATATATATATATATACTTACTATATATATATATATATATATATATATATATATATATATATATATATATATATATATATATATATATATATATATAAATAAAAGTAAGAAAACATATAAAAGAGAGATATATATTTATATATATATATATAAATATATATATATATATATATATATATATATATATATATATATATATATATATATATATATATATAAAAAAGTATAAATATATATATATATATATATATATATATATATATAGATAAAAAATATAAAAGAGATATATATTATTTTATATATATTTTAATATATATATATATATATATATATATATATATATATATATATATATATATATATATATATATATATATATATATATATATATATATATATATATATATATATACTACTTTGTAGCTATATATATAAATATATATATTGTATATATATATATATATATTTAACAATATATATATATATATATATAAAGGAAAGTAAGAAAACACATCTAAAAGAGATATAAATTATTCTTGATAAATTTTTCATTTCACAGATTGTCTCTACATCCATTAAATGAATCGCTTATTAAATTGCTTAAATGATCAAGTTGCAATTTAAATAATAATGAAGACAATTATTCTACTTAAAATATTTTCATTTTGTACTAGATTTTCTCAATGCAGTTTCTAGCATGCTTGAACTGTATCGCATTGTTTTTAATTATTGTCTAATCATGATAGATTTGTCGATTCATGTTAACCTGTATAGTAGGGTAGTGTTAAATAAAATTACTATACAAGATACTTGTGAAGATAAATTCTGTAAATCAAAAAAAAAAAATAAAGGAGGGAAAGTATTTAAAAAATATGTGAAACTTATTAATTAATGAAGCTGAAATTATTATTAATTTTTTTTTAATGATAAATTGTCTTTTAATTTTTACTCTGAACAACTTATATTTGAATTTAGTTATGAAAGAGTCTCATTGTTATCATTAATATCTTACACCTTTCATCTTTCTCTCCACACTTGTCTCATTAATTACTCTCTTTTTTTTCACTCAATTTCTTCTTCCACTTAAATTATCTCACCTAATTTTTTAAATGTTCACACCTCACTCTCCAATTTCATTATTCCATCCTTTTTTTCTTGACCCTTTCATCTATCTCAGCTTCCTTATATCCTTCTTTCTTAACCCTTTCTCCCTATTTTTTTCTTTATCGTTCTTCCTCGCATTTATTCCTCCTTTCCATTCATCCATCATTATTCTTCCTTTCCTTCATTCTCATCCTTCCTCTCATCTTTATTTCTTCTTTTCCTTTTCTTTTTCATTATATTCCATCATCTTTCTTTCTCCTCTTATTCTACCCTCGCATTTCATTCTTTCTTATTCTCCCCTCTTTTTCTCCCTTCCTCTCACTCCCAAATTTTTTCATAAACCCTTTCAGTATTTCTTCCAATTTTCTTCTTTCTATTCCTATTCTCTTTCATCACTCTCCCTTCACACTTCTTTCTTAATTTCTTTCTTTCAAAGCCCTCCACTTTCTTTCTTTCTACCTCGGTTTCCACACAAAAGTTAAAATAAATTTTTATTTAAAGGTTAAAGTTAAAAATGTAACTTAAAAAGGAAAAAAAATTGCATAGAAAATTTGAAAAGAAAAATTATCAGTAATGAGGAAGATGCGCTTCTTCTTTCAAAATTATAATTTTGAAGTATCTATTCCTGTATTATTATTATTATTATTATTATTATTATTATTATTATTATTATTATTATTATTATTATTATTATTAATTATTATTATTATTATTAAACGCTTTTTTATAATTCTGTGAAATGAAGGATTACTAAAAAGGTTACTCAGAAATTTAAGCAGTCAGTAGTAACAAAGAAAGCTGCTGCCTATTCCAAATTCACATTAAGTCGAAAGTCCAGTTTCTTTTCTCAAGATTACCAGTTTTCCTTAAGGAATCCTTTCGAGGTTAAATGAGTCAGGTCCACTAATTATTTGACTTCAGTTGTAAACTCAGGTGATTACATTCTGAATTTGGCTCATGAACTCTGGTAAGTAATAAAGTCTTAATAGATTAGCTAGTGTCTCCTGGTTAGAAAACTTTAGCTATGTTTTCCTATTTGAATAACAAACATATTTTCATTTATGTAAACTGATCATTTTGTTCATTTATGTGAATCGAAAATGTTGTCTGTTCCTTTGTACGAGATGGCGTGACTGTTTCCTTTTACAGGACTAGCTTTTTGTGCCTGCTTACAAGCACGATATTACAATAATTATTTATTGAAACACTACCTCTCTTCCTATAATTAGACAGTATTCCGTTTCATTTGGAGGAGAAAAGACGTATGACAATATATTTTCTTGTGTCATATTAATATCAAGTTTCATATTAAACAATATAAAGAAATCAAATTATCATGAAGACGAGAATAATTAAAAGAATCGCGAAAAAAATCTTTTTATGATCACGACTCGCACGAGTCAAGACGAGCTCCAATTTACTCCAATTTCAAATCGTATAATCTACGAAAGTGAAATATGAAACTGATCATATTCAGGATATAATGAAGGGAAGCTATGTTTAGCTCCCTACATGAATATCTATTTATGGAGACATGCAAAAGAGTTTGCTTGTATCTATGAATAGATGAATACGCGTATTGATACATAAATATTCATGTATATTTATTGATCTAAGCAGGTATATATTTTGTAGCAACACACAAACACAGCTACACACACACACACACATATATATATATATATATATATATATATATATATATATATATATATATATATATATATATATATATATATATATATATATATATATATATATATATATATATATATATATATATTAAGCAATTTGGAAGAATTTTTTCTTTTCATTTTGTTTATTTTTTCTTTTTCAATAAAATAAAAATTGTTCAAAATTTATTTAAAAAGACTCAGTTTGATCCTTGGGCAATTCCATCCTTCCAAAAGAAGAAGAAAAATAAAAACATTTTTTTATTTCGTTTCTTATTTTCAACATTTAATTTTGGCTAGTCTTATTTTGTAGGAGGGGCTTGGGTTCGGTGGGAGATTGTCTGATCGAGGATGCACCACTCCCCCTCCAGACACCCTATTGAGTTTACATAGCGACAAACTCTGTTTTTTTTCCTGGTTTCAAGAGAAAAGTTCGCCTTGAGAAATGTCGGAATAAAAGTGAGGAAATACTTCACTCTAACTTGTGTCTCATTCATATATCCTTCCTAACATTAATTCTCAAAATTATTAACTTTGTTTAATATATATATATATATATATATATATATATATATATATATATATATATATATATATATATATATATATATATATATATTTATGTATACTCTGTATATATATTTATACAAATATATATAGAAAGATAAATGTATATATATATATATATATATATATATATATATATATATATATATATATACCGTCTTCGGGTGCAGGTCTAAACCCCTTTTTTATTGTAAAATAAATATTTTTACGTCTCCGTCTCCACCTCCCTCCAAAATTACTACGATTACTCTAAGGAAATGTTCTGATCGTTTTCTAAGGACATTACCCTCATAATTTTAAAAGTTTGCCTTTAATATTTTGGCTCTTGCTTTTAGTTTATTAGTATTAGTCAAATTCTTAAAAGTTATTTTAATTGTTCTTTCATAATTCTTCTTCTTCTTCTTCTTCTTCTTCTTCTTCTTCTTCTTCTTCTTCTTCTTCTTCTTCTTCTTCTTCTTTTTATTCATCAAAACTTATATTTTTTTCTGGCAAATTTATTTATTTTTATTTTTAATACAGTTTTGAACATCGCTGATGGGCAGAGCCCTATTCAAGGAGGGGGGGGGGTATTAAAAATTGTTATATAGCATCACAAATGAAAGTAGTATTTTCGCTTTCTGATCATCTTCACTTCTCTAGAACCAGAAGGGTGGTTGGTACCTTTAACCATGCAATCTAAACGTCATGTTATCGTTATCAGTAAGCTACTTACTAATAATAATTATTTATTATTATTTTTATTCATTTATTATTTAATATAAAAAGGTAACAATTATAATATCACATAAGAGATAAAAATATTTTTGATACATTTTTCATATCATACATAGATTGCCTCTATACCCGTTGATTGAATCGTTTATTAAACTGTTTAATTGATCTAGCTGTTATTTAAATAATAATTCAATTCAATTCAAAAAAATTTATTCAATACATGGAAATTACAATTTAGTCATTAAATAACAAAGATGACATACATTTTATATTATATTGTCAAATATTTTACAATTTCAATACATCAATCAATTATAATAACCAAAATTAATATCCCTAGTATGTGAAATGGGTCTACTAATTGCAACACAGTTTTGTGTCCTTTGAAACCCGAAATACATTTAATAATAATGAGTCTAAAAATAATTATAACCATAACAATAATAATAATAACAATAATGAAAACAATGATTCTATTTAAAATATTTTCCTTCTATTCTAGATTTTGCCAATGCAGTTTCTAGCATCGTTGAATTGTGTCGCGTTGTTTTTAAATATTGTTTAAGCATGTCTAGTTATTTCGATTCATGTCAGCCTGCATAGCATGTTAATCTTAAATAAAGTTAATATAAAAGTTTTTTTAAAGATAAATTCAATAATAAAAAAGGTAAAGATAAATTCAATAATAAAAAAGGTAAAGATAAATTCAATAATAAAAAAGGTAATAAAGTTTTAAAAAATGAGGAATTCATTAATTAATGAAACTGAAACTATCCTTTTTTTTTTTTTTAAGATAAATTATCTTTTAATTTTTTAATAGGAACAACTTACATTTGTATTTGGTTATGAAAGAGCTGCATTATTATCATTAATATCTTTCACCCTTCATCTTCATCTTCACATTTGTCTCATTAATTATTCTCAATTTTAACTCATTTTCTTTTTCAACTTTCATATCACCTTACTTTTACATCTTTACACCTCGCTCTTCATTTTCATTATTCCATCTTACGTAGACCCTTTCTTGCATCCTTCTTTCTTAACTCATTTTTCTTTTCTTCATTCTTCTTTCTCAACCATTTATTCCTCCTTTCCATTCATCCATCATTTTTTTTCCTCATTTCCTTTCTTTTAATCTCATCCTTCCTCTCATCCTTGCTTCTTCTTCTTCTTAGTATACTCCAT
Organism: Trachelipus rathkii; assembly: GCA_015478945.1. Lineage (NCBI taxonomy): Eukaryota > Metazoa > Arthropoda > Malacostraca > Isopoda > Trachelipodidae > Trachelipus > Trachelipus rathkii. The sequence goes on along the minus strand of JABUQX010009740.1, from coordinate 9,252 downwards.
CATCTTTCTTCCTCCTCTTATTCCACCTTCGTATTTCATTCTTACCTATTCTCCTCTATTTCTCTTTTCCCTCACACCCAAACCTATCCATGAAATCCTTTCATATTTTCATCTTTCTATTCTCTTTAATCTGTCCTTCTTCACAATTTTGTTTTTTCATTTCTTTCTTCCAAAGCCTTCTACTTTCTATCTATTTCTGTTTCCAAACAAAAGTTAAAACAAACTTTTATTCCAAGCTTCAAGTTAAAAATGTTAACTTTACTAAAAAAAAGAAATTGTTTAGAAAATTTGGAAAAGAATTTTCAGTAATGAAGATAATGCGTTTCTTCTTCTTGCAAGTTTATTTTTCAAAGTGTATTTAATAGTATTTTAATATTTATACAAAAGGAGAAATTATTATTATTATTATTATTATTATTATTATTATTATTATTATTATTATTATTATTATTATTATTATTATTATTATTAATTATTATTATCATTATTATCATTATTATTATTATTATTATTATTATTATTATTATTATTATTATTATTATTATTATTATTATTATTATTATTATTATTATTATTATTATTATTATTAATTATTATTATCATTATTATTATTATTATTATTATTATTATTATTATTATTATTATTATTATTATTATTATTATTATTATTATTATTATTATTATTATTATTATTAAACGATTAATTATAATTCTGTGAACGGTTTCTCAGAAATTTAAACAGAGAGTAGCAAAGAAAGTTGTTACCTATTCACAATTCATTTAAAGTTGAGTTTCTTTGTTTAAGATTACCAGTTTTTTTACTTCCATTTTACGAAGTCCTTCCGAGGTTTACTGAGCTGGTCCTCGAATTGTTTGGCTTCAGCTCAGACATAGGCTGTAAACTCAGGTAATTACATTCTAAATATTACTCATGAACTCTGATCAGCACCAAATTCTCAATAGATTAGCTACTGTCTCCTGATTAGAAACTTTAAGATATGTTTTCTTATTTGAATAGTAAAAATATTTTAGTTTATGCAATATTATCCTTTTGTTCATTTAAGTGATTCGTAAATGTAGTCTGTTCATTTGTATGAGATGGCGTGACTGTTTCTAATTATTGGATTAGCTTTTTCTGCTTCCAAGCACGATATTACAATAGTTATTTAGTGAAATACTACCTCCTCCCTATAATTAGAAAGTATTCCGTTTCATTTGCACAAGAAAAGACGCAAGACAATATAAGTATATAATATAATTATGAACCCGATTCTTAAATGTATTTTCTCGTGTTAATTAATGTCAAGTGACACATTTAACAATATGAAGCAATCAAATTCTCATAAAGACAGGCATAATTAAAGATATAATCACGGAAAAGTTATTTTTTATGATCACGACTCGCACGAGTCGAGACACGCTCAAATTCGGCCCAATTTCAAATCTTAATAATCTCCGAAAGTGAAATATGAAACGGATCATATTCAGGACACAATGAAGGGAAGCTATGTTTAGCTTCCTACCTGAATATCTATTTATGGAATGCAAAAGAGTTTGCTTGTATCTATAATTATATAAATATTCGGATTGATACATGAATATACATTTTTACGTATTGATCTGAGATCGCTTGTGTTTTGAAGCAATATAAAAACATATATATATATATATATATATATATATATATATATATATATATATATATATATATATATATATATATATATATATATATATATATAATATATAATATTTCTTATAATACTATATATATACTATATATATATATATATATATATAATATATTTTTTATTATATTGCGATGATGATTGATCAACTACATTGAAATAATTATTTATGGATGTATATAATTCGTATAAATTATTATTGCTTCTGTGAATATAATATAAATTGCCTTTTTTTTAATAAATTTGTTCCATTCCATTAGAAGAGAGTTTAAATTAAGTTGTTTGTATTGGAATTGAATTAGTAAACTTGTTCCAATAAAAGCTATCAGTAATGTGACTGACGGTGTTATTGTATTACAAAATAAAATTAGACATCAATTTACAGTGCTTTCTAATTAAAAAAAAAAAAGATGAACATTCAATTATATTTTATAATCTTTATCATTACATCAGAAAGTGTCAATCTTCATCTTGAACGATCTTTATCTTCATACCTGGCTATCTTAATCTTCACACCTGATGATCCTAATACCATTGCCTGTATATTGTAATCTTTACAGATGAATATATTAATATCTACAAATTAAGGTCTTAATAAGTTAACAAAATGCAAATGTAAGTTGTTCCGAGTAAAAATTAAAAAAGAGAGAGAGAGAGAGAGAGAGAGAGAGAGAGAGAGAGAGAGAGAGAGAAAGAGAAAGAGAGAGAAAAGAGAGAGAGAGAGAGAGAGAGAGAGAGAGAGAGAGAGAGAGAGAGAGAGAGAGAGAGAGAGAGAGAGAGAGAGAGAGAGAGAGAGAGAGAGAGAGAGAGAAAGAATTCAGCAATTCAACTTCATTAATTAATGAATTCCACAATTTTAAAAACTTTCTTAGCTTTCATTTTTTTTTATTATTGAATTTATTTTTAAAAACCTTTAATATTAACTATTTAAGATTAACATGCTATACAGGCTGACATGAATCGAAACAACTAGGTATTCTTAAACAATATTTAAAAGCAAAGCGACACACAATTCAACAATGCTAGAAACTGCATTGAGAAAATCTAGAATAAAAGGAAAATATTCTAAATAGAATCCTTGTTTTCATCATTGTTTAAATTGCCGCTAGATCAATTAATCAGTTTAATAAACGATTCATTCAACGGGTAAAGAGACAATCCATGAAATGAAAAATTTATTAAGAATATTTTCTCTCTTTTATGATGATATGATAATTGTTACCATTTTTATAATAAATAATATATGAAGAAGAATAATAATAAAACATTATTATTAGTGAAGCAGCTTACTGAGAACAATCACATGAAGTTTGGATTAGTTAAAGGTACCAACCACCCTTCTGGTTCTGAAGAAGTAATGATGATCAAAAAACGAAAACACTACCTTTATTTATAGTGCTATATAACACAATGTGGCACAAAAAAATATATAAATTTCATGAATTAAAAGGTGAAGGACAAAATTATGTAAGAACAGTTAAAATAACTTTAACGAATTAGACCAATACTAAACCAAAAGCAATAGACAAAATATGAAAGGCAAACTTCTATATAATTATGACCGCAATGTCCTTAGAAAACGATCAGAACATTTCCTTAGAGTACTGACAGTAATTTTGGAGGTAGACGAAGACGGATCCGGAGACGAAACAATTTTGACTTTACAATAAAAAAGTGGTTAGAACTGTGCCAGAAGATGGAGCCACATAATTTAAAAATGAAGGAGCTAGAGTCTAATCTGGACAATTTTTAAAATGTCGGGGCCAGAGTTGGAGGATGTAAAAATATTGCAGGAACCGCAGCCCTGAAATATATATATATATATATATATATATATATATATATATATATATAAATAATATATATATATATATATATATATATATATATATATATATATATATATATATATATATATATATATATATATATATATATATATATATATATATATATATATTGTAGAGAATGTTAATAATTTTGAGAAGGAATGTTAGGGGGGGAGGATATGTGAATAAGACACAAGTTGAGGTGAAGTGTTTCCTCTGATCAATTTCATTCCGACATTCTTCAAGGCGATCCTCTCGCTATGTAACTCAATAGTTTGTGGGGGGTGTATCCCCACGAACCCAATCCCCTCCTAGAAAGTAAGACTACACAAAAATAAATATTGGAAATAAAGAAATGAAATAAAAAATTTCCGCTATTTTTTTTATTTATTATTTTTAGAGGGATGGAATTGCTCAATGAGCAGAGTGAGTCTTTTTAAAATAAATTTTGAACAAATGTTTCATTTTATTGAAAAAGAAAAACCTAAAATGAAAAGCAAAAAGAACAAAATGAAAAGAAAAAAGCTATTTCCAAATTAATATATATATATATATATATATATATATAAATATACATAAATATATATATATATATATCTTTCTTTAATATATATATATATATATATATATATATATATATATATATATATATATATATATATATATATATATATATTAAATAACTGAAAAATGCTACTGATAAACTAGGTAGAACTCTTGAACGTTAAAGTATGG